>JXSR01S074262.1:47475-57735 GCA_000969725.1 Ophiothrix spiculata | reverse complement strand
AAAAATAAAATGAAAGACAAAGTAAAATTAAGCTTTCCTTCTTCCCAGACCACAATTCGATAGCCAAAGAGTAGAATGGGAGAATGGCATGAAACAGAAAAGTTAATAAAGAAAAAATGCAATGTTAAGTATGAGAAAGAGTAGTTTTTGTGAATAAAACAAAGTCATGATCAAAAAATGTTTAGTATGTAATGTTACCTCCCTCACAAATTCCAATTCGATGGCCAAAGAGAAAATCGAAAAGAAGGTGTGGAACATAATATATGTTCAGGAATAAAAATCAGTATTTCAGAGAAACATTATTGAAAAGGAATACATAGCAAATGGTCTGAAGCTAAGGTTCCAGATTCCTGACTCTGTACAACTTTGCATTATATACACGGTTGCTCATATAGTTGGAATAAAAATATTTGTACCACTTTTTTATGTAAAAGTCAATTTATAAGGAAAGTGTCTGGAAACTTATGTTGCTTTTGGTCAAATTTGATAGGTAATCTTGTTGGGTGTAAAATGGAACTCCGAATGTGATCAATTTTCTCATGTTCTAGTAAGGGGTAAACAACACAAATGGGTCAAAAACGTGATTTTTTAGGTCGAATTTGATTTGAACCCGCCTTCCTCAAGGTCACTCCAATACTCAAGTTGAGTGGTCACGTGAAATGTTTATCTGTAATAAAGTGATAATCAGGCGATTGAATGTCTTGATCATGCTTGACTGCACCAGTAGAATGCCTAGAAGTAAAGCACGAAATGATCCTTCAACGCCCCTCAATTTACAAAAATAGGGTTGTGGTGAACGTGGAATGGTCCCTGGCGGTATGTGACATCTTAAAAGATTTTAAGAGGTTTTTAATATGTCATATACAGCCAGAAAACACTCTACATTCACTATATATCCCTGTTTTTGTATAAAACTGGGTGGCGTTGAAGGATCATTTTGTGCTTTGCTTCCAAACATTCTCTTGTCGCAGTCAAGCGTGACCAAGACATTGAATCACCTGTTTATCACTCTATTACACAATATTAATTTGATCAACTTGGTATTTAGAAATAAGAGCATCTTTATAGGATTGTTAAATGTTTTTGCTGACTTAAATGTAGTTAGGAATATCAATCCAGACTTCAGCACCTTGGTAGAAGGGATCCGGGATGGATTTGCGTCCTAATTCAGTTCTAATTTTTTTGATAGTTTAAGTGCGAAGCATACCTTGTATTATATTTATGATTAACAGAATTAGTGTTAAACATCAAAGGCTGGTGGTAATGAATTTTGACAATAGCTGTACAAATAAATGTGCCAATGTTTAGATAACATAGGTCAAAAACTAGGTAAAAGAATAGTTGAAGAATCTATAGGCCCTGTAGTCCCTTTTATTTTTGGCGTGCCAGACATCGGTGGGTCAGCGACCGGTCGCCGACGGGTGTCCGGTTGGTCACCGGCCGGATTCCGTTCGGGCATCGACCCCGGAAACTAGTCAAATCCACGCGGTTACTTAGTACACAAGGGGTTATGGGGACGTGCCGCAAATTCGGGTAGCAAGATCAGGCTCTCTGGTATTTCAATTGGTCCCTTTTTCTTCGTAAAATGTGGTATTTTGATGAGTTCATTCTTCAAAATGTTCAAAAAGTTGCGCCAAATTGCGCATATTTTGACATTTCTTCACAAACTTCAGATAACTTATGCATATTTGGGCAAAAAAATGATTTTTGATTAAATTTGACTCGAAATTTGAGAGATTTTGGTATAAGGATAAGTCCCTTTTTCTTAAAAATTGGTATTTGGGGGGATCTCGGGGACAGGCTGTTGTTTCGACGTATCCTGAATGGTTTTTAATTCGAACGGTTTTAATTCCGAACGGCCGTTTTTCCGAATTTTGGAGAAAAGACCGTTCGAATCAAAAACTGTTCGGACCAAAAACTGCTGTAGTTTAAAAAAGATTTTGTATTACTCATCGATGTTAAAATTTATATATGTTTTAGATTTCCTTATCAATGTATAATTTTGTCATTGAATAAGTCAAATAAAAAGTGGAACAACATTAAGATAATTATGATAAGATTTCTACCACAATGTTATTCCTATCATGATTCAATCTTTCCAAATATCTCTGCAACATAGCCAACCTCAAATGTTGTGGTGGGACTGCCATGATAACAACGTTCGATATGTTCTAGTCTCATTTTTACAGCAAATTCGATCAATGACCTACCGGAGCTCGACCGGGGTCCGATCGGAGTCCGACCGGGGTCCGACCGGTCTCTGCAAGCAATCACATTTTCATACCGATGTCATACCGGCGTTGCGGCGTTGCGGCTTTGCAGACGCCGGTCGGACACCGGTGGTAATGTGACCAGGGTATCAATTGGATGTTTATTATAAATATTATATCAATATCAGATATATACTTTTACCCATTAACTGGTGAGTGAACAACAACAACAGGTATTTAGGACGCTATTAAACAATGTACCATAGCGTTTACACAGAAAATGCATGCATGAACGTTTATATTTCACATCACTGACCTATGTACACAAAGACAAAGTTCACATTCAAGTACGCATGACTTTAACTAGGCTTGTTAGTTTTATTTTGACATTTTAATCGAGAGTTTCTAGATACTCTTTCTGACGTTTTTTTTTTCTGAATTCCGCGCTATTTTATTGACCATTTTCATTCTAGAATATGTTATCGGGAAGATGATTTTGCCCAAGCACACCAACCCAATTGTAGAAACGAATTTTGATATGTGGTTGCAGAGTTTTTGAATTGAAGAATTACAAATTTCAGTTGCCTGCAAGTTATATGGACATCTATGCACAATCAAGAATTTTGTTAAATATATCTACTGCATCACATGTTATTTATCAACAAACAGAACCAAGAATGATAATTTGGGTCAAAAGTTAGCGGCTGTTCTCTTCTTTCAATTCCAACAAAATTAAGTGTTGATCAACCCTGTATCATGCGAACTAATCATCTTTAAATATCCCGCGCATGTGTGGGTGCAAATAACTCCCGGTTTGTGTGTAATATCCATTCAAACAATTACAACATGGTCACATAAGCCGCAAGAAGCCGCAACACCGCAACCCGCTACGCTGCAACCCCGGTATGACATCGGTATGACACCGGTGAATGATTGTGATGCCTGGTCGGACACCGGTGGTTATGTGACCATAACTGCCTTCAGTTCAGTATACAAACCGCAAGGTTTTAACTCGGAATTAAATTCTTGCGGCATGCTTCCGGTGTCTCAACGGCACGGACACCGATCGGACACTGGTCGGACACCGGCCGGTGTCCGATCGGCGTCTGCTGAATTGACACCGAAAACACATTGTAATCTTGCTGCAAGGTTATGTGACCAGGGTATTAAACTATTGACTAGCGGCGTATCTATTGCTATACCGTGACCTCGCTAGTCGAAAATAAAGAAAGTAAAAGATTTATCCCTTGATCTGCGTTCTCCAACATTAGTTAAAATAGTGATGCAAAAACCTTCTTAACTTTGCAAAGGAAGGTTTTAGATTCCTTAGATCACCTACTTTCATTTACTAATCATTTGTATTAATAATTGGATAATAATTTAAAACTGAATTTAAGTCTGAAGTGTCTACTTTTATTTGTAATCATGCGGTCGTCATTACCTTCAACAAATCATAATAATTATGTTTAAAGGGTATTAAATGCAATTGGTATGTAAAAATCTGAAAACACTATATATTGTCAATCCTGTAAACAGTTCACATTGTCATCGTAGGATTTATTAGAATTCATTATTTTCTAAACACATGTTCTTTTCTTCTTCTTTTTTTTATTTTTTTTTTATTTCAGACAAATAATGGTTTCAAAAACAATACTCATCTTTTTGGGCCTTACCATCTTTGCCGTCGCTTATGGGGCATTCGTAGACATGAGAGGGGAAGATCAATTTGACAATGACTTCGAAGTTGACACCGATGTTCTCCCTACCTACGAAGAACTTCAAGAAGCCTTGCAATACATGACGATGGAGAAGCGGGGCAAAAAGGTTGGATGTAAGTACATTATTGCAATCAATAAGCTGCATTTGTGTACAATGCCGTGTTAAAAGTATGCGCGATACACTATATTACTACGTTGTGCGCAAGTAACGTGTTATGTGACTTGCGCATGGCATTATGATATGCATCACTGAAAACTTTAACTAGTCAAGCAGCTGCTTGACTAACTTTAAAATAGTCAGGCAGGTTAGTCCAGCTTGCCTGATTAGTTTGACGTTGGTCAAGCCAGGCTTGAGTAGCTTTAAACTAGTCAAGCATGCTTGACTAGCTTGTAAACTAGTCAAGCCCACTTGACTAACGTGCAAAACCTTGCTTGACGAGTTTGCCAGACTGAGAACTTGACTAGCTTGACAGTACAAAAGAGCTTCACCAACTTCAAGTTGGTCAAGCTGGCTTGACTAGCTTAAATTAGTCAGGCTGAGCACGGTCAGGTGGAATCATTGATGGCAACATGGTGGACAGCACAGACATGTAAAATATCGTGCCGTTGTTTGACCTCATAAATATCACCATTATGTACTGATGTATCGTGAATCATAACATTTGATTATATGCAGCTCACGGACTATTTTGGTCATATGTCACTCTTAAACCTCTCTCAACATTATTGACGAATTAGCTATATATACATCGTGGATTAAGCTTAAAAGCTTGTTATCGTACATGCATGTGCACTGGCGTGCTCGACTAGCTTGCCTGACTAACGTTGCCTAGTCCCGCTTGACTAACGTATCATTAGTCAAGTCTGCTTGACTAACGTTAAGTTAGTCAAGATGTGTACCGTCTGGACTAACTTAAAACTAGTCAGTAACTAGTCAAGCAAGTAAAATGACTAACTTAAAACTAGTCAAGCAAGTAAAATGAGACTAGTCCAGCATGCTGGACTAGGCTAAGTTAATCATCCTTGTTAGTCCAGCAATACAGACTAACGATGTGTACCGTCTGGACTAGCTTAAAGTTAGTCACACTGACCAGTTTAGGTTTTCAGTTTGGTCTACTACGGATAATACCCGGATATTGGGTTACATCCAGACGGCATTATGATACGAAGCATAATACATGCCACTTACACATTTAAATCAAGCGAATGAAAACTGACAATGAAATGTTTTCTTATGTAAAAAGCAATAACGTTCAAAACTGTTTTGATTAACAATTTCTGTTCTTTAGAATAAGGTCTGCCAGCCATACTTTTTCTTGGTATTTTCATGTAACAAAGTGAGAAATAATACGTAACACGACTTACGCATTACTTTCTGCAGCAATATATTTTTTCTTGGTGCCACTAGTATTTTAATGATATTAAAGCTAATTTCACTTTCAAAAAAAAAGCTTGTTCAGTAAAATATATGCGAGCTATGTTACAAAACTCCTCGACTCTCCCATGTCTTAAACGAACTCGATTAGTTCAACAGATTTTACGCTGTTAAGTATATTCATGAGTAACGTAGTGTTTTAAAAAGGTCTTGTCCAAGTAGAGTGTATGAAAAATACTAATAAACTTGCATGACAACGTTCTTTAAATTAAGAGGACAACTTTAAATCTATAAGAAGATTTTTTTCCACATTTAGTTGATAAAATATTGCCTATTGACATTTTAGCGGCTTACATGTTCGTTTTGTTATATGATATTTTTTTTATTTGTATGTTAGTTTGTTTTTCAGGTACTTGGTCCCTAAAATGAACGGAAAATATGTAAAAACCGACATAATTCCTGAAACCAATTTCTTTTCGGTTTCCATTCAATTAGTAACAATATTGTTGGAGGGGTGAAAGGTGTTCATCACCCCTGTATTTATGATGAAATAAGGGTTAGAGGCAGGGTCCTATTGAAAATAAAACGAATGTACTGTATACATTGTAATTGTGGACAGACTAACAATAATCATGCATTGTTTTACCTTGTTTTACCTGACTAATTTATATGTTTTCTTTTATTAGCTTGCCTATTGCCCAATGGAAAAACCTGCAATATTTGCAATCTGAAGATCAAGAATCGCAATGACAGAAGGAGATATGTGTCCTGTACTGTAAGTCGATTAATCCGTACACTTTATAAATAGTTAAAGCTATTTTTTAAACATTTAACAGTAACGATATATTTCACACAAAATTAGTTAACGATCCACCCCTTGTTTTCACCTTCTTGGGTGCAGATTATGTCAAAGGTTAACTTTGGTCAACATCTTAAAAAGTCAACGATTCATCGTGCTCTCATTTTTGCTCGTCTAAGATTCGATATCGAGTTGAGAATGGTTGGTTCAACACTTCTTTTAACGCCTGTATACAAAATTAATAAGAGGACAAACATACTGATTTTAAATGAATATAGTATGGTACCCAAAACTTATGCTACCGTTCAAGAATTCCCTATATATATAATCAATTTTCATTCTTTTCTTTCTTTCTTTCTTTTATTTTCACATTTACAGGGACAACCTAGGGAGATTTAAACGCACAATTAAAGATTCAACGAGCAATGTTTCTTCAAAAATCGACGACGCTTTTGACAAAGACTATGAAATCGTGTGTACATACAAAATGTAGTATTCTTTGACGAAGGAAGTCCCACAGGAATACAAAATATGAACACGAAAAACTATTTTGGTATATTTTTAATCCATGGACACACTGATCATAATGGTTTTTCCGGCAAAATACTATATTAAATCTGAGGAATAAGAATTTATAAAGCAAACGCACAAGCTTATACGGAAACAAGGGTGAAATGGAAAATAGGAATATTTATCTAAGTAAACTTTAATGTGCATTGCTTGTATAATTGACACACAATATAATTAATATACTGTCATTACAAGCTTTATGAGACTATGGTCATAGCACTTCGTATACGAACAGTTACGAACAGTGTTTAGTCCGGCTAGTATGATCTCGGGCAGCGAGCTAAGCGTGCAGCGAGGGAGTCACTCGCTGCCGTGAAACTTTTAGACGGACTGTTCGTACGAAGTATATTTTGACCATGGTCTTAGGTTAGCTTCTATATTACCCGTCCCTTATACACTATTTTGATTAGGGTAACTGTTAAAGAATGGTTATCATGTAAAGGAACTTCTTCAAATGTCTTATTATGGTGAAGAATTAAAGTGTTGACGTTGTCCTGCAAAATAAATCAGCCACGTAGATGTTTTTATTTTATTTTTGATACATCAAACATATTTGACGTTGAATTTGTATTACTTCTGTTAAAAGTGAGTCTGCTCAGGTATCTGATAATACATACGAGTTGGTTTAAATTTCAATATGAGATAAACTGAATAAAACAAACATCCCCCACATACAAATACCAGGGAGTATTTTCACCAGTTCACGTCTCCAGTATTATCAAATAGAAGATTCATTGGAATTAATATAATACAGGATTGTCATGTTTAGTAAAAGCCTCTGCATACTAAGGGACAACGGGTTGTATGCATAAAAGGGAGTATTTGCTTCAAGTAAAAGTATAAAGTATTAGTAGTTACTTCCAAAGTAATAGTCAAAGTATAAGTACAATCTCGATTTGGTATGTATGTCCATTTCCTTTACAAAGGAAATACTGGTATTTGATAGCATTTGCTTCATATACTTTTTTACTACCATTTGTTCGATCTGTTGACATTTGACAAATCGCACAACTTTTTCAGCTCCTTTATTTACGTTGTTTTTTAATTTTATCCTCTTGTGTCATTGAGAGGGAATTTTGAGTTAAGTTTTGCAAACAAGGTATTTCCTGCAGAACATGTCAATCTATCATCAACAAATTATGTTTGTATTTTTTTTTGCTTCCATCTGTGTATGATGGCGACCATGTTGAAATATTGCCTTAAACATTGTTAAAAGGTATACTTTTGGCTAAATATTGAAATTGTTTGTTAATATTTTGCTACTTAAAGCTAAAATTAAGTGGTTAGAACAGTGTTAAAATATATTGCATGAGAATATGTAATTATATTACTTTCAAAATGGCCGCCAACTTAAAAAAAGCTGCTATATTAACTAAAACACGCTCATATTTGCTTAATGAACCAATTTCTTGACATATAGTTCAACAGTTCGAGCCTGTAAGATATTATTCTATATGACCTTAACGCATCGCATCAGCTTATTTAACTATTATATTTTCAAGATGGCCGCCAAATTCAAAATGGCAGCTATCGTTCATGGGTTGTGATAAGCCTACATGTATCCCTCAATAATCTCCAAGAGTGTCATCATTTTGTTCAGGGGCCTTTCTGAATAATATGTGCATGTTACCAAAATTTCAGCGTGATTGCATTCAAGATGGCCGCCATTTTTCAAAATGCCGCCAGTTTAACTTATTTTTGCTTATATCTAGCTTTCTGAATAACATAGAGCCATAATTCTTCTTCAGGCCACGAATCTGAATATCTGTACCAAAGTATCAAATCTGGGTGATAATCGTATTACACAAAAGATGAAATGAACTGATAACCACAAAAAAGTAATGTGTCAGGTGATGTGCGTGATCCTGTAACTGGGTGAGTTACGTAATATATTTTGTCATAACGTTTTAGGCTGAAAACATAGTTCTTTTGAGCTACCAAATATATATTTGGTGCAATAAGTCTTTGTTATCTTATAATCTGATATATAGTTCCAATGTAATTTCTAATAACGGAGGCTTGGTGAGGAAAAATCGATACTACCACATTGAGGAATATTTGGTGAAACCTTTTGGTGATTTACAACACCAATTATCTGTTATTGATTAGAAGATGCATTGGAACTATATTAATAGATTATTAGATAACAAAGACTTGTTACACAAAATATTTGGTAGCTCTAAAAGAACTATAATTTGACCCATACACCAGGTAAAATTTGAATAGAACTGAGATATAGGGTATTTCAAGCCGGTATCGGGTATTTCGGGGGAAAATTAGTAATTCAAGAGGAATTTTAGGCTGAACGTGATGAAATCATAATTACATATATTAAATTTGCTTTCCTCTTCACTCTAAGAAATTTCCCGTAAATTTTACGGTAAAATCACTGGCAATTCGGTTGCCAACACTTTACCGTAAAATGTACAACTTTGCCGTAAATTATAATACGGTATTTTACTGTATTTTTACATGTGGCTGTTTATTTACTGTATTTTACCGTTAAATCATATTTTTTTAATGGATCTTTCCTACCCGTTTCAAAGCATAGGTGGATTTTGACACCAGTTTTCAACTTAAAATCGGATGATTTTTAGTGTCAAAATAAGCATCCCTAGCCATTCTCAAGAACAAGGCATGTTTGTAGTTTGCCACTCCAAGGGAAAATGTGCAATTTTAGTACAATAACTACAGATATATTTTATATTTAATATATAATTTTCTGTGGTGTCGAAATGTCTTTTTTGCTATTAATTTACGGAACTTCCCCGTTTTTTCAATATATTTACGGTAAAATCCCGTAAAAAGACGGTCATTGCATTAAATATCTGATATATGCTGTCAAATTTACATTTTGCCCGTAAATATTTTTCTTACGGGAATTCACCGTTAAAAAATACTGGTTTTCTACCGTACAAATACGGTAATTTTTTAGAGTGTTGCTTGCCCGGGGGGGTGGGGGGATACTCCCATTTGTCTGTGGATAGCGACTGCAGACCAAACGACCACCTTTTTTGTCGCTAAACTTACACCTAATGACTCCATTTTTGTACACCCTCTACACGTGATGCCCTATTTTTTTACGTCTTACACTTAATGACCCCCATTTTCTGTCCTAGGGCTAATGTCTCAAATCTATGCCTTCTTCCATATCCGAAAAGACCGAAACACTAAAGGGAAGTCATGGATTATACAGGGTGTCCTAGAAAAAAGGAACTCAAGATTTGCGCCCTCTGTGCTTTGTACCACTTTTTGGTAGCGTTAACGTCTTGCTCATGATGTGCTGGGGTTTAAGCCGTGTTGCAAGAAGGACTCCTTTAAGACTCTTTTTTTTTGGACGACAGAATATCGAATTGTTCCTAGATTTAGAATCTCGGAGAGTGCAACTGAGAACAGGAACGTTTTTTAAAGCAGATGTCAGGATTAATTTGCTTCCTATTTGAGCTATGGAAAATCCAATCTCAAAATTGAATTTCAAACCATTCATCAGCTTGATATCGTATTTTTGTTAGCGCATGCTTTATTTAAACCAGCTAATAGCATTGCAAGATGCAGTTCATCTTCTAAATGTTTTCTTTGTTGCTTGTT
>JXSR01S074261.1:15937-27753 GCA_000969725.1 Ophiothrix spiculata | reverse complement strand
ACCCGTCGTGACAAAGGTGCTGGTTATCGAAATCTTGGTGCCTTGTTATCGCAATACAAATCGCAGGCAAGTATGAAGAGCCGATATTAGGTACCTTTCATACACCACATCAGCGTATTTATTTCTTTTTGTTTTATCTTCAGTTTTAAAGTCTTATAGGCAAAATATATTTTCCAAATTTCATCAATCTGAGTTTTCATATTTTTGCTAGTGGAATAGACCAAACTGACATCTTTTTATCTTCTAAAACAAGATTTATGTAGGGGTTGAAATTTGTATGTCTAAAACCTCAAAATTGTTAAATTTTATAGAAAATACCATATAATGCATCATTTTTTACCAATAGCAAAAAATTCACTCACATTTTAAAGGAAAAACTCCAAATTTTTATACCCATGTTCCCAATTTGCATTTGCTGTCTCCTTATTCAAATAATAAGGGTTCAAAGTCAGGTTTATTGGCAGGTCACGTTAATAAACAAATCTCGGAACCAAGATGTTGTAATATCGATTGCGAGATCTGGAATACACATTGCTCATTATAAGCACATTTGCATGGGACCACATAACACACTGATTGGTGTTGCAAATCACCAAACATTTTCACTAAATTTATTTGGTGACCAAATTTATTTGGTGAAAATGTTTTGTGATTTATAAATGGCTATAATTTAATAATGCTCAAACAGTGATGTTGGAGATTGGACATTCATTTAGTTATTCGTTTGGACGTTCATTTTGATATTGGACATTCATTTGCCATTTCAACAATGTAAATACAAACATTTATCTATTAAATCCTAAATACTTTACCTGGACATGTTTCTACATTTGACATGCTTGAGGGAACACAAAAAATTGTGAAGAAGATGCCTCCTTAAAACCAATTAATATGAATGGCAATCCGATCAACTTGACTAAAGAAATATGCATGTTGATTAGTATAGTAATAGACCTATTAGACATATTAGACATATTGACTGTAGTGGCCGATATGTACAACATTTCGCTGTATATAAAAATGATATATTTTACCGTGTTATTCAATAATTTTAAAGGTCTTAAACCAAAAATGTATATTTGATATTTTACAAATCTGAGTTTAAATGTATTTTCAAACATATTCACTCATCAAAAAAGATTTTTTAGCTTCTAAAGCAAAAATGATGCAAGGTTTCGAATAGCAGAAAAATTCATTTTATTGGAAAAACTCCAAATTTTCATACTCACGTTCCCATTAACTTTGCTTTTTCCCTTTTCAGAAAATAAGGGTTCAAAATCAGCATTATAAGCAGGCCACTATTAATAAAACAACATCTAGCGACCAAACTTTTGTTATCGATCGTCAGATCGAGATAGCTCATTATAAGCTTTTATGAGGGTGTGAATTGCTCAAGCTAGGGCTGCGTCAATTTATGTAGGCCGCAGTAAGCCCTTTCACGGGCCCAGAGAGTCCAAGTAGTGATTAAACCCAATGATTAGAACTGCTCTGTAAAGTGTGCTGAGGCCGTGTGGAAGTACAAGTCAGGGGACCCGCGTAGTGCACTAAAATTTATAAATCACCTGCAATATATTTTATCTATTTATTGAAGCTCATTTGTATAGGACCTAAGAACTGGCTGTTAACCCGTCTCTATCTTTTGAAATTTGTCTCAATACATATGTGATGATATGCAAGAGATTGAAGTCGTAAGTACGTCACTAACTACCATTCTTTAACTGCACATCGACATTTCGCTAGTCCGAAAATGAAATAAGGTTCGCAAGTCCAAAAGCGTATTTTCCTATACCTGAGGGATCGTAGTCCCAATTTGAAAAAAAAAAGGTCCGTCAGTCAGAAAATAGGATTCGCTAGTTCGAATTTGAAAAAAAAAGTTAGCCCGAAATTTAATAAAGTCTGCTTATCCTAAGGTTCGCCAGTCCGAAAATGAAGAAAGGGTTCGCTAGTCCGAAAATGAAATAAGGTTCGCTAGTCCGAAAATGGAATAAAAGGTCCGATAGTCCGAAACAAAATCGAGCTGCTAATCAACAAAACCAATTAATATCTCGGACTAGCGGACCCTATTTTATTTTTGGACTGGCAAACCTTATTTCATTTTTTGACTGGCGAACCTTATTTCATTTTTTGACTGGCGAACCTTATTTCATTTTCGGACAAGCGAATCTTATTTCAATTTCAGACAAGCGAACCTTTTTTCATTTTTGGACTGGCGATATCGAACCATAAAATTAGCGAACCTTTTCTAATTTCGGACTGGCGGATTTTATTTCATTTTCGGACTAGCGAACCCTATTTCATTTTCGGACTGGTGAACCTTCGGACTAGCGAGCTGTAATCGTTACACGTACTACGGTACTAGCTCCATATTTGGAAATTGTCTTACTGATAATTAACAAGATCGAAGTGTGCAATATAGAATACAAACTTTGGTCAACTGAAGATTTTTGAAAAGCGACCTTGAAATGTATTTTCACCTATTGCACAAATTAAAACAGTTCTGTCCAAATTCGGCATTCCTTGTGAAACATATAAACTTACAAATATCTAATTGAATTTATTGCTATTTATTATGAGCCATATGTCAATGTGTGTGTACATTGAAAACATTTTGTCGTAAGTTTTACTAAACAGAAGTTAGTAAAAACGATTTTACGATGCTATATATTGGTTAGGCATGCTGAACTAACGTGCTTTACGAACGAAATGAATAGTACGGCATGGACTTTACGAATTTCAAACCTGCCGTACTAACCTATAGGATCGTAAAAACGATGTCTCATCCTACTAAATATTTGTTAGTTGGACAGGCTCAACAAATCGTGATAGCATAAAATGTCATTCATGAACACACTGAATGTAAGCTTAACATGATTAAGCTTCTCTCGAAGACTGCATTTGAACCACAGTAGTAGTTAGTTGGGGGATTTAGGAGGATTTGACCTTTGACCACAAAATGGCGGAACTTCCGGTTTGAGGCATGATTGGTAAAATTCAAAATGGCGGATGGCGGGAAAATTCAAATTTTAAAAAAATCAAGATGGCGGATGGCGGGAAAATTTAAATTTGAAAAAAAAGTTCAAAATGGCGGTTAGTCGGGAAATTTAAGTATGGATAAAGAGAGCGTTAGCGGAAGTTGTTCGTGACGTTAACCCCAGATAAGGCGGCCTTTACTTACTAAGCGCTTGGATAATAGAGGAAGTAATTAGCACCAATTACAGATCAGCCAGGAACCGGTTCACACTATATTAATTAATCCAGGAAGCCACAGCTTGTCTCTCACACAGCTAGAGGAAGTCATTAGCACTAATTTATGGCCCGTTAATTGGGTGTTAACTAGAAGCAAGTTAATAGTTAAGGCAAATAAGCAAACATGGGAGACAAATTACTTCTTTTAGGTGAATACTTTTATTGATTCTCACAAGAACCGTACTTTATCTATAAAACCCTAGAAAAGGGTGTACGGACGGCGCGACGAGACCAAAATTCGAGAAGGGTGTCCATACGGCACAACGGGTTTCTCAGCTTGGTTCTCCTCCATCTCTTCCTCATCATTGACGCCATCCTCATCCTCTCCACCCGCTTCGTAGATGAATAGGCCATCAAATTTACGGATATGTTTGGCAATGATCCTCTTGATCGCTATAGGGTCAACGGCCACTTTCTTCAGATCGTTCCAAATATCATCGTGCTCTTCGACATCGTCTAGGTGAATCTGCCACCACAGAAAATCCACGTACAGGTCAACAAAGCGCTTCTTAACTTTCCAGGTAGACCTCTCGTGAGCCTTCTTCTTAGCTTTGGCCTCAGCCATACCTTTGCTGACGTATTTTTGGTATTTTCCATTTCTATATTCCTCGGTGTCATTCGTAGCTTCTTCTAACCATTGTTGGTAGGCTGGGGTATTGGTTGGGTCTTCATCAATCTCCTCCTCCTCTCCCTCCTCCTCGTCCTCTCCCTCCTCCTCCTCTTCCTCCTCCTCTTCCTCGTTAGCATCCGTAACAGATTCCTCTTCCGCGAATTCGCTATCAGTTTGTCCTTCCTCGGGCTCTCCGTACGCGAATAAATCATCTAGATTGTGCAGGTGTTTAGCCACGATTCTTCTGATGGCTTTTCGATGGAAGTCCATTTTCTTCTTGCCGTCGTCTATTTTATCCATGATTTCATTATAAATTAAGTCCTGCGGATGCAAAGCCCAGGTGTCATCTAGATGTTTCTGAAACAACAAATGATCGGCGTACCTGTCGATGAAGAGATCCTTGACTTTCCACAAAACTTTTTCGTGAGCCTTTTACCTGGCTTCCTGTTCGTCCATGCCGTCTCTGACGTATTTGTCGATTTTTTTCTTTTCTCGAATCTTCGGTATCGATCATAGCAGCCTTGAGCCAGGATTGGTAAGCCGGATTATCATTCACAACTTGAAGTTCATCATTTCGTCGTACACCGGCCTGTTTACTTTCGTCGTCCTTTTCAGACTGTTCCTCCTCCTCATCTTCCTCCTCCATCTCCACGTTACTCTCTCGATCTATTTCTTCTTCTTCTTCGGATTCGGCATCGATGCGTTCATCGTCATCGTCTCGCTCATTGCTGACGTCAATGGGACCGTGGGTATTTTTCAAATGTCTCTGTAGATTGAAGCGCCTATTAAAACTCTTTTTGCACCGGGAACATGCGTGAAGAGGCATGCTGGAAGAGATGTTTTACTGCTCTTGTTTATTCGTCAACCGCCAAGGCTAATATGAGAACCTATCGATGCATGTACGGTATTTATTATTTTTGCTCCTTGCTCCTTTTGACCTGCTCCTTGCTCCTAACAGTTTACTCCCTGCTCCTTGTAGTCTGCTCCTTGCTCCTTTTACTCTTTATTTACTCCTTTTTGCTCCTTTCTTACTCCTTTTCTGCTCTTTTTGCTCCTTCATGCTCCTTTTTACTTTTTTTGGTCCTTTCTTACTCCTTTTCTGCTCTTTTTGCTCTTTCTTGCTCCTTTTCTACTCCTTTTTACTCCTTTTGACCTGCTCCTTGCTCCTCAAAGTGTGCTATTTGCTCCTTTTTACTCCTTCTTGCTCCCTTCTTACTCCTATTCTGCTCATTCTGCTCCTTTTTACTCCTTTTCGACTGAAATCGACTCAAAACGACTCAATTCGACCCTTTTCTTCCTCCTCCTCCTCCTCCTCCTCCTCCTCCCTCTTAAGGTTTCGAGGCTTGAACCCATTACCCTTGACCTTTTCGAACGTTTTGAAGCACGCCCTCATGAGTTTCTAGGCTTGAACCAATCACCCTTGACATTTGACCCTTAACCTTGTCAGCCATTTTGAAGCACGCCCTCATGACGTTTGACCTTTGACATTTGACCCTTGACCTTGTTGTCTATTTTGAAGCACGCCCTCACGACAAAAATTCCATTTCGTGCCCATTGATCGTCCGTACACCCTTTTCTAGGGTTTTATAGATAAAGTACGGTTCTTGTGAGAATCAATAAAAGTATTCACCTAAAAGAAGTAATTTGTCTCCCATGTTTGCTTATTTGCCTTAACTATTAACTTGCTTCTAGTTAACACCCAATTAACGGGCCATAAATTGGTGCTAATGACTTCCTCTAGCTGTGTGAGAGACAAGCTGTGGCTTCCTGGATTAATTAATATAGTGTGAACCGGTTCCTGGCTGATCTGTAATTGGTGCTAATTAGTTCCTCTATTATCCAAGCGCTTAGTAAGTAAAGGCCGCCTTATCTGGGATTAACGTCCCTTATCTGGGGTTAAGATTTTGAATTTAAAAACAATTTGAATCGACCAATCACGAACAACTTCCGCTAACGCTCTCTTTATCCATACTTAAATTTCCCGCCCAACCGCCATTTTGAACTTTTTTTCAAATTTAAAATTTCCCGCCATCCGCCATTTTGAATTTTTTAAAATTTGAATTTTCCCGCCATCCGCCATTTTGAATTTTACCCATCATGCCTCAAACCGGAAGTTCCGCCATTTTGTGGTCAAAGGTCAAATCCTCCTAAATCCCCCAACTTACTACTCACAGTCTACGAGAGAAGCTTAAGATTGCACACAATACACCCATGAATGACACTTCATGCGATTACGATTCTACACAATACAACAACAGCAACATCCAGTGCCCACTCCAAAACAAGTATAACTTGAAATATTACCTGCCATTTCCACTATTTCCTCCTCCTATCTCCAACCGCCACGACAGTTCCCGTGTGCTGAAAAATGTGTCGTTGTGTGATAGCAACATCGGGAAATTCAAACATCATAAAACCACTAGTAAAACCAAATGGTAAAACGAGTTCGTAAATGCCCCGATAAAAGCGTTTACGATTTATCGACGCTGTACTAGATGTTGCATTTATCGAGTTCAAATATCGAGTTTACGACAGTAAACAAAATTGTTAACAAAATTAGTACTCATTTTTGTTTAATAAGCATATGTGTAAATTGTAATTCTTTTTCATCGCGTCTACCAGTCCATGTAATCATACTGTGAAGTCTATTTATATTTACAAAAGATTTGCACGTAGCGAACTGACAATTTTGTAAACCCATTACAAACGATTTACAATTTGTAAAGCTAACTACCGTGAAATTCAGTTTTTGTAATCCGCTAAAGGTGAACAATAGAAACGCGGTCATTTTACGAGAGAAAGTGTTCACAGAAGTGCAATTTAACGGCACATTTCGTTCACACAAAGAAAAGAGTCTAGTCGTTAACAAATTTGTAAATTGGTTGAAAATATCAACCACGTGAAATATTATTTGAATGGGTCAGCTATAGTTCTTTAGGTGCAAAATACTTTGTGCAACAAGTCTTTGTGATTACATTAATACTGAAATAGCGAGTTGATGATTGAAATCACATCATGAGTATCGAAGCATGCAATGCAGCTTGACATATACTTGGTATTATACTATTGATTAGTGTCACCTCAATGTGATAACTTGTTATTTTCTACAAATAATTACGACGGATTACTATGGATCATTTCTTGTCAATGGTGACTAATTTTACATAGTTGCATTAAAATGCTAATATTTCAATAATATGTTCCCCTAACAAATCAGTAAAGTAGAATTTGTTAACTTAAACTCCAACTAAAAGCCTGCTCTTTTTATTGTTCGGAACCAACAATTTGTTAACAAAAACATAAACTAGAGAATTTAAGTCGATAATTGTCGTAGAACTTCCAAATCCAATAAGCTTTTTAGAAGAATGGCCGTCACAAAAGGAGAGGACGCTATTCCAAATGGGTAAAATTAAGGTAACAATAGGAGAGGGCGTACTCTGGTTTTGGTAAAACCCGGGAAACACAAAAGATGTTTAGTCGAGTGTGCAATGTCAGCCATACCTCAAAAAGGCTAATTGGTAGAGCCCACTCCAAGGCTATCATTCCTGTAATACGAGTCTTGCATACGTTCGCTTTGGTACATAAATCGTAAAACCGTAGTAAAAACCGATAGCACGGGCTGAACAAGTGTATTTTACTAATTTAAATTAGTAAAGCACGCCGAAAAACCGGGCGAAAAACAAGCTTTTGTTTTCAGTGTAGGTCAGCGGTGTGAAATATCAACGTTCACCTAACAGGTAATGGGTAAATGAAGTACCTAACAGGTAATGGGTAAATGAAGTATCATCATTAACACTTAAGTGACCAAGGGGGGCGGGGTTTTTAGGGGCCCTACAACAGGTTTTCGCGCATAGCGCAAAAAATGCGAAAAATTTACATTGTCGCCCCATGTAATTGTCAAACTTACTTAACGCAGCGGGTCCCTCAGGGGCAAAAATAAAATTAAAAAAATAAAATCGATCCAGTCGTTTTCGTGCTATTTCGCATAAAGTGATTTTTCGAGGGCGCTGTTCAAATTTGTTTTGCCCTTAAATTGAAAGCAAATAATGTTTTTTCTAATTTTATTTTAGCAATGCAAGTTTGTGCACGATTTCACGCGAAAATTCCTTCGGGAATACGGTTTTTGAAATTTTGGCTGGAAAATTTTTGACGGGACACAAAAAAATGGTTTTCGGCCGCCATTTTGTAATATTTCATCCGATTTTCAATTTTTTTCTGTATTTTGGTCATTTTTACAAGCTTTATCATTGACCAGACTTTCAAAGTAAAATTCATACCGGAAGGGTGTTTTTTAAGGGATGGGTCCCAAGGGCACCATACAAGGTTGGCAATTTCCAGGGAAATACTAGTATTTCCCGCCTAGGTGGGAAATACTGGGAAATACCGGGAAATACCGGGAAATACTGGAAAATACTAGGAAATACCTGGTCAATACATGGGAAATACCATTCAATGAATATGTATTTTCAAGACCCCATGGGGGTTAACCTAACATAAGTTTGTTTTTGCCATTAGAATGTTATGTGAACAATTTTAAATTAATTTGCTTCAATAATAAAATTATATATGACAAAATTATGCAAAATGCATGTTTTATATTCAATGGCTATGATACATGATGTTGCTGTTGAGGGGGTCTGATTATTTTGATTCAACATATTGGATTTGTGTGCAGATCATCAACAGACACACACACACACCCACACAAAAACAGCACGTAGATGATTTAACTAAAAGCTATTATAGCGCGATATTTTTCAAAACTCCTTAAGAGCCAAAAGTATATTATTAACTGAATTAAACGATTTTTTTAAAACTGTTTCTTATTAAACACAAATTATAAATTTATGAAATAAATAAATGAATCTCTCTTATTTCTTCCCACTATGTAGTAAATGCATATGATGTTCACAAATCTTAAATTCTTGAGGGTTTGCAAGTCATTGTACAAGTATATTTTGCAGCTATAAATAGTCTGAAAACAGCACTTACCCCTCCCCACCCAAGGGGAATGATTTTTGTGTCTTATATGTGCATGTCTGTGACAGTTAATTAACATAATTAATATTTAAAAGCATAAAACCTTTAAAAACACCTCTTCTTTAAGTATTTCCCAGTATTTCCGGGTATTTTCCACTTTGGCCAAAATTTACTTGGTGGTATTTACAACCTTGGTACCATAGGGTGGGAAATACTTTGGTCACTTAAGTGTTAAACTTTATATGAAAAGAATTATCTATTTCACATTTCACAACAACGATATACTTAAAATAATTAAAACTCACCTTCTACGAAAAACAAAAATCGATATGGGTACATCAGTGTATGTATGATACAGCATCCGTGTGACTAAATGTCCTGGCTACTATTCAATTTGGTAGAACGTACTTGAACATGTGCGATCAATAAACCATTGATTGCGACTTATTCCGTGTAGTTCAATTAGAACTGGACTCTTGGACATGCCAACATGGGGTACACACCGGTAAGTATCAGAAAAAAGGTGACAATACCTTTATTCCAATATTGAAAAAGTAGGCTATATGTTGAATTTGTCATAAGATCAGAATACCCACTGCATTTTAAAAACGGTTTTATTGGACAAAAACGTTTATTAACAAGGTCAACTGGTCTCTAAACAAAAATCTAGATTATTTCTTTAGAACATAGCCGAACTGTAACCAACTCTTTATTTGAACAAAAGTATGACAACAAATTAACTATACTTTTCAGTTATATATTGCCTAGTTTATGATAAATAAAACAATAATTGCACCACCGTGTTTACCTGACGCGTATCGGTCTTACCTTTTAATCATGCTGACCTTGGACAGGCACAGCCATAATTTAGCTCGCTGAAATATCGCTTATTTTTTTTATTCATGGTAAATTACAGGAAAGGCCGTTTTTGACATGCGTATGAATATTCGTGAGTTCGGATTCCCTAGTTTAAAAAGCCTGTAAACTCGCCAAAATATAGCATAGAATCTCAAATAAAACTTGCACTTAGAAGCATAAATGTTATGAAAACATTTTGAAATTTAAACAAAATGAAAAATTTGGAAATATAAGTGTATTTTCGTATGATTTTGCAAGTGTTTATTTTCCTTAAGTGAGGTCAAATTAGGTCTTTCAGTTTAACCTTAAATCTACGGTTCTGGACTTAATATATTCTAGCCACTTGGTTAAAAGAGAGCGACAACACTTTTTTATCAGATTTACTAAAAAATTGCGGTAATTTTGGGTAAAACACGCTTCGTTTAAGAGAATGTAACGCTTGGTCTAAAGAGGTCAGGCTGAGGTCAAATAAAACATTAAATTTCTACGCAAAACATCATATAACCCCGGAAGTGATCAACTAAGCGGCACTTGTCTATTACATGTATTACGTATGTATAAATAAAACGCCCCTTTCAAATAAGCGTGATCGGGAAGCCTAGTGGTTACGTCACTCGCTTTTGGTGGGAGAGGTCCCAGTTTCGAATCCCGTCGGCGCCTTCTTTTTCTTTTCTTTTTTCATTTGAAAACAAAGTATTTTTCTTTCCATCGTATTAGATTGATATCAATTTAATAAACTACTTTTACAAAAGAATTTCTTTCGATAAACATGATAAAATCATTTCCCTATACCCGTAAATAAAATAAACAGTGGATGCACAGTCAAGCCATAGACGGAGACCGTCTATGGTCAAGCCAATGAGCTGCTGCACGCACATGCATGGTATGGTAAATGACGTCAGATTCGCCTAGATAAAGCCCTAGAGCTCCGAAAGGTGTAATTTGTCGTTTATGGTGTCCGCTGTATTATTGGGATAATGTGCTGAACGACATCTTGCCCTTTTCATACGTCTAATTGTACTGAATTCTTCCTTCTTTTATTTTAAAAGTCTTACAGGAAAGATGTTTCAAATTTCATGAATGTGAGGTCTGATACCTAATCTTGCAGTTTATATGAGTTAATTCACATAAAAGTCGGTAAAACAAGCTGCGCGTAAGTATATTTGACCTCATGATTTTATAAGCTGAAAATTTTGTAATTTTTGCAATTTTGTTTAAAATGTAATAAAATGCATTTTTTTTGTATTCCTAACAGTCAAAGAAAGATATGTTTTATTGGAATAACTCTAAATATTTTCATCTATATCTTCATTTTTTATTTGCATTAATCCCCTTGTAAGTATAGGTGTTCGAAGCCCAAATTATCCGTCAGGTCACGTCAAGAAAAAAAATATCGCGACCAACTTTTTAAATATTGATCGCCAGATCGAAAAATTAATTTGCTCAATAAAAGCTCATTTGCATAGGATCTAAGTACTGGCTGGGCATATACGTAATGCCTGGGACATAATGTGAACAGTTGCAGTACTCTGATTTTATGTACACAGCTCGTCACTCGATCATTAAGGGAGCACACCAGTAAATCACTCCACGAATGGTGGGATGTTGGGTAATAGTCCCTAAAATCGCATGCAATTGAGTCATGTTTTGGACTCGTTTGAGACTATCTTTGGCTCATTAGTGATTTTTAAATCATAAAACAAAAGTATAAAGCCTACGTGTTCATTTTGATGCATCAATAATGAATCGAACTTTTTTCACGGCGAAAGTAGTCCCGTCAAATGCGTAAGAGCCCAAATAGCGTTTGGAGCCTGCTTAAAAACGGGCCAAAAACAGTGAGGGCGCTCTTTGGGGGCCCTTAGCGCAAAATCTAATCACATAACACCCCCCCCCCCCAACATTGAAACATATGTTAAAATTTCATCCGTTCTGAATAAATTGATAGGTGTCACGGCTAGTAAATGTTGCCCAAAAGGCTTCAAATCGGCCGTTATATTACCATATATTTACATGTAAACCCTATGGTTTTACACTACCAATTATATACCGCCCATGATTAGATTCAGTGTTTATATCCAAAATCGAGGCCATCTTTACCAGCTAATTCCTAAAATAAAAATAT
>JXSR01S074260.1:113439-124225 GCA_000969725.1 Ophiothrix spiculata | reverse complement strand
TCAACAGCACGTTATAAATTAATGTGCAACCCGCATGCGTGGGGACATCGATATTATTCATCAGTGGACCTATCCTGACAAATATAACACAATCCCAGGTTGCCCCTAGCGTTGTTGCACGAAACTTAAATTTTAGGCATATATATTGCCTATGTACTATGGCCTAATGGTCGTGTAAAAATTTTTCCAATTGCATACAAAGAAAAGTGCAAGACATCTTAAAACTGTATTACAATGGATGATGGGAATGTGTTAACTTTTATGGCAAAACATTGCCACCAAGTTAAAATCTTGATCTTTCTTCCTCAATTTGACAATTTTGTGTATTTCCTTTCCTCTCTAATATTACGCATAGTCCTCATAAGGTGTGATATCAAACCAAGATATGGTAAAATTACATACGGTAATGATGCATCGTCAGTCATTCTATGCTGATTATATTATATAGGAACACACGTTATGCCCTTGCCAACGTTTTACTTTGCCCCGACGGTAGATGTAATTATGTGCGAGTCTCATGTGACAAAATTGAATCAATGGAACATGATGTAAGACATTTTGAGGAAATTTGAAATCTCTTGTAGTAGTATATAGATTTGAGCAGCAATTTGTTCATTTAGAAACAACGCCGTGGTGTTCTAGTACAAAAAGCGTGAAATTGAAGGTGTTGAGCCCGGGGTACCAATATTCAGCTACTGTAGCATCTTATATATCTATGGAAAGCAGAATCATTATTTGTTGAGTATTACAAATAATCTTCACTCGAGTCGTATGGTGTTTTTTTTTATAACAAAAGAGCAAGTTTATCTATCGATCTCCAGTCTACCCATCGGTACCTCTTCGCTGCAAGTCCAAGAAAGAAGTTATCACAAAATGATGATGCTCATAAATTAAAAACGAAAAAGTCCTTATATTATAATTCACTACTGTGATTTGTATATTTTGACTTCCCGTATTCAAAATTGTAATGAAATACATTATTTGGGTATTTAAAGGCGTTTGAAGCGACATGTGTCTTACCAATTTGAGCAAATAGATTATCCCTTATCATCTGAGGGGGTGGGGTAGTTATTTACCCGTCCCCCGATTTTTAATCAGCTTTGTTTGCCGAATGAACTGCGTTTAAATGCTAACAAGTACTTATGGTAACATCCATTACGCACGTTTTGACATATGTCGGGTGAATTAAGAGAGTGTCATTTGGTATGGGGTCGTCAAAGATTATGGTAGGGGTGCTGAAATCCTATGATTCCTATTTGGTCCATGTCAAAAATACTTGACAAAATATATGCTCCAAACTTACTATGTATATAGTTAAGAATCGTACTTTCCTTAACTATTCAGCCAAAAATCGCGCAAAAATACAATGTTTGGGCGATTTTTTTTTCTTGAAAATTTGCCGAACGAGCAGCAACAGTTGGGATAACTTTCCCATCAAGGTGCGGTATTGTATCTATTTGCAGAATTGCACCGTTCTTGAAAAAAAAAATGTATTGCCATTGAATAGGAACATTTTGTCAAAGAGGCACAACCGTCTACCTCACTCGACTTTCTTGGGATACAAATGTAATATCCTGATTTTATTAGCCAATTGTGTATTCCGTGCAAGCTTGCTAAGTTGTTGATTGTATATCCCGTACTTTGGTGTTGAATATCGTGCAATATTAGGCAACCTTTATTAAGAACGTATATTCAAAATCAGATTAAAATATGCCCATGAAATGGTTTTAAGTCCAAATAACAATTATTGAAAAAAAAACCAAGTTAATAAAAAGTCATATGCAATACCTTGTATTCAGTACTGCTTGTATTGGATTGCTATTTGTTGGACACAGCTGAATTGTACCGTTCTTGAAAAAAAAGGAACATTTTTGTCAAAAAGTCACAACTCTCTACCTCACTCGACTTTCTTGGGAAACAAATGTAATATCCTGATTTTATTAGCCAATTGTGTGTTCCGTGCAAGCTTGCTAAGTTGTTGATTGTATATCCCGTACTTTGGTGTTGAATATCGTGCAATATTTGGCAGCCTTTATTAAGTATGTATTCTCTATACGTTTTGTCTTCAGGCCATATGTTGTATTTTTCTGAATAGATGATATGTTCAGTGAAAAAGCTGTGTTTATTGAATGAAGCTCCTATAATTGTCTAGGTCAAAACGTATATTCAAAATTAGATTAAAATATGCCAATGAAACGGCTTTAAGTCCAAATAACAATTATTGAAAGAAAAAAAAACAAGTTAATAAATTCATATGCAATACCTTGTATTCAGTACTACTTGTATTGGATTGCTGTTCGCAAGCTATTTGCTGGCCATATCTGCTGACTGACATGGTTGTTATTATTAAATGTAGTTTCATATGTAACCAAAACTATTTACACACTTAAAAACTATTATTACAAAACAAAGTTTTAATATATCGTATGTTAGATCTAAGTATATATTTTTGATTTCATTTTGTTACTAATATGTTAAAGAAGCTATATTTAATTTTATGATAATCATCAAGTTTGATATCCAGGTGGTATTGCATTGGCATTATTTTTTGTATCCAGTTGTCAATATTTTCAGACATAAAATTCTTAAGTTTAACCTTTATTTGAATTAACACAAAAATAACCAAATTAAGTTTTTGGAACAAATTAAGGAATCGCGTGAATGCCATCCCACTACACTGTACTCTTTTCTTTCAACAAATCTTTCGCCAACAAGAAAGGAATGATTATATAGCTTGTTTCTACATTTTACTGCCCAGTATATGCCTAAAAAAATATGTCATATTATTGTTTTCTATCGTGTATAAATGTGTATTTTATTTTACATTAACCCTCGTCCATTTAATGCCCCCCCCCCGCCTTATATGATGGTCGCCAATTGCCCCAAAACACAAAACAAAGTTACCCTGGGCATCTAAATAAGTAATTGTTTTTACATCCTTTGCAGTCATTTTGATGAAAAAAAAGGTCGGGGTACCTCCCTAGGTAGGGTTAGGGTAAGCCGTCAAAGAACTGTGGATAGGGGGATGGTAACCAAGTCTTCATTTTGAAAAAAATCTGCATGTTAAGAAACTAACATTTCTTTTAATCATGAGCAAAAAACCTATGAAAATTAGATATTTAGAAATTTTATAGCAACATTTTGAGTTTTTGTTAAATTTGGCCGAAATTCAGATATCAGTGAAATTTTTCGACCTGAAGTATTTCACAATGACGTAACGCCTTGGCCGATTTTCATGATTTTGGTATCAGAGGAAAGAAGAGACCCTGCCCTATGCTTTGGTTAAAAGTTAATGTGTTTTGCGATACAAAATATACAATACAGTCAAAAGCTGAGACAATAACCATCTCTACGATAACAATCCTACATTCATATGACCTTAGTATGGTTCACTCAGTTGGGAACTTATCAATTTATTTATTTATTTCTATAAGCAAGATTAAACAAATGGTTGAATAGTTTGTTTTCATACTAGTGTGGTATTGTATATTTTAACAATGGATCTCAGTAGACTCATTTTATTGTATTTATGTAACCTTGATTTAGTTGAAATACATACCCACCTTCGTATCCTTAGTGAAATCGAATAAAACGTTATCTGATGACATACAACAATAGTTATTTATGCTAATTATTATCCAATTTGGGTATTAAAGCTAGACTCCAAATTCTACTGGCAGGATAATCACATTAATATATGCAATTACTAAAGCAAATGTTTTTAAGCGGGTTGATAAAAGAAAATTCTTACTACTGTAGTTCCTTAACTACTAAAGTAAACATTTTCTGTTTCCTTCTTGGCATATAAATGACCTCTTTTTATCCTTAGAAAACATTTAGGGGAATATGAGGTATAGTAAAGGCATGTTCTGCATACCAAGATATTATTTTAGCTCCTGTTTAAATATATTTGTTCATGTATTATAACAATTGCGATATTGTAGATCATGGTTTAAATCTTTAATGACGTATCATTTTAGAACGTTAAATTTAAAATTATTTCCACCTGCTCCAACACAAACTTGGTTTTATTCGAACTTTGAGCGACAGAGCATATAACATTGTCTCCAAAGAAGAGGACGAACAACAAGAACTTTGTAGAGTCAAACGCTCTCTAGCTATCTGTAGTTACAATAAGTGGACATGGAATACGGTGAAACGAGGCAACACCAAGAAATAGAGACTTCTCAGGCCAAACAGACAACGATCGCGCGGCAATGTGGGTATTCCCTACATAGAGGGGGTCACCGAACATTGCAAAGACTTTTTAGGTCTCACAACATCAATACCTACGTGCAGCCACAGAACACCATTAGATCTGTGTTAGTGGCTCCGAAAGATCCGATTGACAAACTCGACAAGTGTGGCATAGTATATCAACTTTCTTGTGCTACATACCCTGCCTCTTGTGTGGGTGAAACTGCTTGCACCCTTCGCACTCGTAGGGATGAACATACATCTACACCTGAGCCTCCGGTAGCTATTCGAGCTACTCAATTTCATCATCAAATTGACTCTGATGGAGTTAAAATTTTGGACAAAGAGGACAATTGGTTCCAACGAGGAGTGAAAGAAGCCATCTACATTAAGAAAACCAGAAGTGACCTCAACAAAGACAAAGGACGCCACCACCTGCCCAAAGTTTACGACAAGCTCATCGTGTCACATGACGCTGGAGCAGGTCACGTGACATCTCCAGTTCGCTGATAGATGGGTGGATGCTGGTCGCAGGCCACCACAGTGCAAAACGTAAGTCGTGAGATTAGGTTAAATTTTGTATCTTCATTAAAATTATTTAGTATTTCATTTTATAACATTTATAGGTAGCAGAAGTTTAGAAATTACAAATTATTGTATTGAAAACATCTGTGTATCCCCTTTTTCATAAACAAGAAAACCTTGTAATTTGATTCAACGCGCTAGCAAAAGACAAGTTGTAGTCTGCATCTGTTCTGTCAGATTTTGAATCGACGAGAATTTTACGATAATAAATTAATGTGTTAACAGTTCTCTTCCTTTACATTGTCAAGATAATATGATAACATTAAAAGTGCAACGCTTCATAAATTGTACATTAAATTTAACGAATGACGAGGAAAGTGTGTGTAAACTGACGGCAAAACATTGATTTAATAATAATATTTCCCACATTGTGCAATTTTGGCTTTTTCCACCACTAGACGTTATAAAATATCCAGCACTTGTGGCAAAGTAATCTAGTTGGATTATTTGTTGTTTAATGTCAGTTTAAATGTAATTTGAGAAATTTTAGACATTTCATTAAGCATGCCAACACATTTGCCAATGATATGGGACATTTTGAATTGTTCATTGTTCGTATCATAGTATTAATACTTCAAATTGCACTGTCACTTATATCAAATGCACAGTCTTTATATTACGCTAACAGTGTTAGCTATTATAAAGTATGAAATATTAAACACATTATTTCCACGGCCAACATTACGAGATATCTTCTATGTAAATAAACAATTTAAAGACGATAAAAGGGACAGAATGTCCAGCAGCCGGACGCTTCTTCATGCATCACATGAATTAGTGTATATCCAAAAGCACCGTATGTTTATTTTAGGTAGACCATTTGTTGTTGTTGAACTAATCTTCTCCTGGAGATGAGTGATAAAAACTTTTCAGATTACGATAATTATGCAGTTTTACACGTTTTAATTCAGAATGAGGACAAAAACGGATTTTTCTTTGATCAATATTCAAAATTATCGCAAAGATGCTCATATTTCTTCTATTTTTTGTACACATACTGTTTTACATTGGCGTTTTCAAAAGCGTTGTACTTGTTTATCATTCAAGCAGCTCAACTAATGATAACTAATATATATACGTTATTGCAATATATTTATTCTTATAGGCCTTTTCAGTTTTTGCAACTTGAATGACGTTTCTATTTAAAAAAATTGTTTCAAACGGTGTTCCTGCTATGGTGTGCCATTGGCACAGGATCCCTGAAAAGTGAAGCGTCAGGTTTTAGAAAATGTTTGAACAGGATTATTTTCCCTTTTCCACCATTTCTTTCGCCAATTTTTAGTCTGAGCTTTTGATTCGGGCGCAAGCAGCTCTTCAACTTTTGTCAAAATTGCTCAAATTTGTCGCAAGCTCGGAAACCTTAAAGGGAACAAATCGGAAATAATCTAGACAATAAAATTGTTTCATCCGATGGGCCGGTCATTCTATTCAACACTATTTTACTCTTACGCAATTTTAAGAACATGTCTTGTAGCAAGTAAGCATTGATCAATGAGAAAACAATAAAAACGTTTCAAACCATTATTTTTTTAATCGAAATGGAAGAAGAATGTTTCTCGTCATCAAACCCCATATAAACATATGGGGAATTTTTGGTTGAAATACGAGATACTGATTTTTTTTTTTCGAAACCCCCATATTGACCCATGGGATTGGGGCACAGATATAAACACGAACATGTTTCAATATTATTTGCAAGTAATGACAAATCTAAATTTATGAAATGTGACATACCTTTTTATCATATGAAAAATTTGTTAAAGAGTTGTATCTGGATGGTAATACAAAATTACTTTTTAAAAGCTCAAAAATTAGAAGATATACATTGTATAACTCGTTAATTCCTTTTATTAATTTAAAACATGAATTTCCCTATTGGCTTAAATTGATTGTTCAGCTTGTACATTCTAATTTAATACCCAAAGAGTAAAATGATTTCAATCAGCAGTAGCAAAACACCAAGCGAATTCGGAATGACAATTGCAATTATTGTAACTATTAAATATAACATAAGACCTGTGAAACAAATTAAATTACTTATGTGTCTATGCTAATTCAAGCATACAATAACGATGGGTAAAATATGTTAAGACTGTATATTACATGTGACAATTTCCACAATTAACTTTAATTTCAAACAGTGCTTGTATAAAATATAATTACCCAACGTAAGGCTAAGAGTATTGCAGATACATTTTAATGCTTTAATCAGATCCTCTTAAATGATGGATTTATTCATCCTGAATAAATGTTTCTTTTCACGTTGTTACCTGAGTCATATATATTAATTATATAAGTCGATATTAATATTTCATCACTGTCCATAGAGAGTATGTATTTAAATCAAATTTATAAATAATGTTTACTGAGCTAAATATCATACAAATTAATCAATGTTATTTAACCATGTCATGAATGTAATGGTAAGAACAGTGTCGCCTAGGTGATTGGAGCGTTTATTCTTTCAATATTATATTTATAATATATATATAAGATTATGCTGCATCCTAGGTTTGCCTTTGACCCCGTGTGTCTCACATGTGGGAAAGTGTTTCTAGAAATAATTCCCTGAATATTTGCTAAAAATATACTGAAAAGGGGGATTTAGTTTATTTCGGTAACATTTTCTAGACTTTCAAAATATTTGGTGGAATGTTTGGCACATTTAAGAAATATTTTTATTGCCGTATTTATCGATATTGCGAGGCCAACTTTATACTTTAAAACTATACTGAAAAGGGGAACTTAGTTTATTTTTGTAACATTTTCTAGACTTTCAAGAAATATTTGGTGGAATGTTTGGCACATTTGAGAAATATTTCTATCGCCGTATTTATCGATATTGCGAGGCCATCTTTTTGCAGACCGATTAGTCTGTATGTAGCTAACAGAAAATTATGGTTAATCGTTGCTTCGTGATAACGAGAAATGAGTGATAAACTCTAGACCCGTGAATATATTGGTTGGAAGCCTTACATGTAAGAGCGTACTTTAATTTTGCTGTACATTTATTTTTATACCGTTACAAATAATGTTTTGTTAATACCATGTTGAACAGAATGTCATTAACTTGATATCGTAACAAAAATGTGGAAATAACAAATGCAAGCATCCTTCCCACATTTTATTGTAAAATGACCTCATAGAAATGAAAAACATATAAGTTTAATGTCGATAAATATGAAACAGTGGATCAGTATCATACAATAATTCAAAAATTCAGATATAATTGTCTATATCAAAAGAAATATTTGGGAGAAAAACATTGCCTGTCATACATTAAGACAGTAGCTGTTGATTGACGTTTGTAGAGGATTTACTGGGATCTTGTATACGTGCAAACCAACAAACACGCAAATGAAACAAGAAAAGCTCGTGAAGGTGCCACCTTAATCCAAACTTATTAACCTTATACAACGATAAAACTACATTTAAATCTAACATAGATAAAAAAAAAATTCGCTCATTCTGCATACAGATCACACATAGGGTTGATCACAAAATAGAATGATATAAGGTATCTACGATATAAATAACACAAGGAGTGTGACTGGAATATCTCCAACACTCGCTCAAATGACATTTGTGAGTTTATACTTATCTTATTCATTACGTAGTTTACATAAATTGCTCTAGAGAATATGAGTTATTATAATACTGACTTTTGCCGACTTGATGGTATTCTATTTATTGTTATGTCAGCATTGGTGTAAAGCACACAAAATACCTCTGCTATTATACTGCTGTAACATTTTTGTAGTAATTTTGGAAAAAAGGGTTTATAAACTCTACTTGATCCGTGGTTCGGAATTCACGTTAAGCCGTTGGTCCCTTGTACGAATAGACTCCTTCATGGGGTATGCATGCATGTACAATGTATATAAATTGACTGATTGAATATCAGGCAATAATCAAGTTTTAACGTATCCTTTCGACGTGATTGGTGCGTCCATACTTAATTAAATGTTTGCTTCATGATGCTAACAGGTTCGTGACTATTTATGTAACTCGGTTAAGGGAGAGTCTGGATTTAAAGCAATACTATAAAGTATTAAAAATGAAGCACCCTCATGACTTTAACTGTTTTTTTTTTTTTTTGGGGGGGGGGAGATATATTAATACCCTGCAACTGATTTGGCTTAAAAATGCTTACTTTTCCTGGTATGGCCATTTGTTGAATTAAATTCAACATGTATTAGCATAAGGAATCATGCGTGTGCTTTTTATCAATTCTCGGTGATATAACATAAATTTTTGGTAAAATGCACTTAACACTGCGTTAAGACGGCAAATTCCTTCATTTTACGCTGTTTTTACTCTAAACCACTTTTTATCAAAATCTTATATAGTATTGCTTTTAATAAGCGGTTTTAAATTACTTACTCACCTGCATATATTTTATAAAGTTAATCGCGTTATTGTGTTTCAAACAGACTGTTAAGTGAATCAAACCAATCTAAGTTACATGCGTAAATTTAAACAGACATCAATTTTAGACAAAGGCCAAATTACATAAAAGAATCAACCTAAGTCTTAAATTTAGGATTCATCCTATCTTTTTTATATGAAAAAAAAATCAGAAAAAGTCTTTATTTCAAATTCCTTCATGAAGTAAAAGATAATAGTAATAATAATATTAAGATAAACTCTAACTTTAAAACTCCATCCAGAATCCAAATGAGTAATTCATCCTAAGTTCCATGACTTAGATTGATTTTAACTTTTATGAAATCTGATGTAAGGTTTTGAAGATTCATTGATTATAAAAGAGTCTACGTTATACGTTTTAAAAAGGAAGAATGGCCGCAATCTTGCGGATCAAAACGTTCCATTCCTGAAAAAATACCGCGGAATTTTCTTGAGCACCCAAACAAATATGTTTACACCAAAATGTATTTTGTTGTTTATTGCTGCTTTTATATTGGCATTTCCCCATCTAGTTTCATTCTGATGTAACATACATATATACATATTTTCCACTTTAGTTGGTCACTTTAGAAGTAAATTTTCATTGTTGTATTATGTCATTTAAACACATCTTGTTTCGCCGATTTGAAAAATCTAACATTATTTTTGTCAATAGGTTTATGATATTTTCCCCCAAATACATAATAGAACAAGTTTAAATGTTAAACTGACACCACCATCTGTTTTGCCAATTAAGAGAACCATTCTTATGACATACATGTATGTAATCAGTTGATGTCTGCATGCGAATACCGTGCGATATTATTTCTATCTGACATATCATTAGAAGCTAGTCTAATATAACCAGTCTTAGTATATCGCTAAATTACAATATTTGCGTTAATTAGTTTGGAAATTATTTTGATGACTTATAGCTTCAAGCTAACGCTAATAGTTGTGTTAACTGTTTCAAACGTTTTCAATTAAGAAGTGTTGTTGCTTTTAAGCTTATCGAATATAATATCTATTTGCTACGTCCCAATTACTATCAGCAATTCCGCTTCGATTATTTTATTTGCATTTAACTTATGAAAAATAAAGCTCATCTGATGCTTGCACTTTTTTTTTTCCTTTAATGAAAATGTCTTTATTTATTAGGTAAACAGTGCACACCTTGGAATGGATTGATCGCAGAAACTAATATTGTAAGGTAAATGTGTTATAAATTACACTAAGCGTATGACTGGAATATTTCAAATACACGCTCAAATGACATTGGTAAATCAATTCTTATCTAGTTCATTATGTTATTTACATATATGTGTATCGTTCGAAAATCCAATTTATTATTAAATACTTGCTATGCCTGGCACGATGGTATTCTATTACGCTACCAGGTCAACATTGTATAATATAATACATGTACATATATGTTTACTTTCTTTGCTCAATATTAGTACGTGTAAATTATTGTTATTTTTTAGTGGTTTAAAAAAAATATTTTGGCGTTAAAGAGTTGCTTTGTAATGAATGCTATGACAGTTGGTTAATTGCATTTCTTCCACATATGTGATAATCCAATTGAATATTTCTAATA
>JXSR01S074260.1:97958-113259 GCA_000969725.1 Ophiothrix spiculata | reverse complement strand
TTAGTCATTTTTAAAACTACTAGCAAAATGAAAATATAAATGAAACCATCGTTCTCAAGTCAATGACACTATGGCGTATAACCCATCAAGGTATGAGCATACTATGATAAATAAGTAATTTGTTGTAATATTGAAATATTTATTATCGTCCTGGAGCATTTAAGCGATTAAGATTATTGTTATGAAGGAAATTTCTTCCACATATGTGATAATCCAATTGAATATTTCTAATACACAGTAGTAGTACACAGATTGGCATTGTGACCAGTCATATTTATATTCACTTTAAACACAAAATACAAAAATACAAATGAACCCTTTTCCGCACAAGTCATTGACACAATGATGTATAACTCATGCCGAGAGGGTGGATATTTTTCTACCTGACACAACAGTTGAAGACTAAACCAGAGTTGTTATATTTGTGAGTTAGAATTGTTTTGTTTATTACATAGGAAGTTTTCTTGATAACTTTGCTTCAAGTAAACGCTTATTATTGTGGCAACTGTTTTAACAGGTTTCAATTAAGAATTGTCGTTGTTTTTAGGTTTTCTATTAAAATTTCCAACTGCTTATCGCAATTACTACTAGACATTTCGCTCTTCTAATGTTTTAAACTGAAGCAGATGCTCTATTTGTCTTTATTTTTAATTGTCAACCATGCAAAATTGCAGTCATCAATTTTGTACACATTAAACATCCTTGATGTAATTTACCACAGACAAAAAAGGTATCAAAATAATAATGCTAGGTTAAATTTGTTATAAATTACACTAAGCGTTTGATTGGAATGTTTCCAATGCACGCTCAAATGTATTTGTGAGTTTAAACTTGTCAAATTCAATATGTATATAGTTTACATTACGTTTATCTCTTGAAAATCCAATTTATTATAATACTAACTATGTCTGGCACGATGGCATTCTGTTTCACTGCTAGTTTACCGTTGGTGAGAAAGCACAGGATTTCTTGGCTCAATATAAACAAAAACTGGAGATAAAATATATAGTTTGTGGTTAAAAACAAGATTTGCAAAAACAAAATAGAAATCTGAATTGCGCTGATAAACATTTGTTCTTAGTTGTATATCTGATTAAATGGATGACATCCCAGTAGTTTAATGCTTTATTTTGTGGCGCTTTACATTACCTGTGAACACTACAACAATATGCACACTCATTATCGCATGTACAAACTTTCGATTGAAAGAGGTACTTAATTATAACACTCAGATATATTTACGGTATTAAGTGTACAAGTTATCGTAGAGGAGCCTTGTAATGAATGCTATGACCGTTGTTTAATTGGGTTGCTTCAACTGATGATATAAACCCTCAATATTATCGGCATAGCATTTCACAAAGTTGCATTTTGAGTAGTCATTTAGATGTTATTCACTTGAAACAAAAATACAAGGTAAACCAATGTATCACAAGTCATTGACACAATGACGTATAACACAAACTCACCACAGCATGCGTCAACTAAAGAACAACACTTTTTACACCAGTAACATTCCCAATTATTATTGCCTATGAGCATAAGTGATTAAGATAATTGAAGAACCAGCGACTTAAATGTGATCATGGAAATATTATATTAGAATTTGCCTAAAACTCTACAGAGAGTCTTTTTTCTAATCATATAATCACCTTAAGCATGTAATTACATCACATATCTTTTAATCTAGCATTACAAAAATCTATAAAAAAAAAAATCTGGAGCTATTCAGTTCAGAACTATAATGGGACGTTTCAAAGTTGGAAGTGTTTAATTCACAGATGAAAAAAACTAATAAATTGTTACAGTATACTGTGCCGCCTCCCTTAATTTTGCAATTCAAAGTTGCTTCAGTTGACGTTTGCATAATTTCAGGATTTTTGAAAAGCTTATAAAAATATTTAGATGATCAGGCTAGATCAAATTTCTACCGCATTGAAAACAAGCACCATAGTTAATGAACTAACTTGACTAATTTATACCTGTATGTGGTGCTTAATCTTTCCTGTTACTGGGTTTCGGTCTAAAAAGGAAAATTATCTTTTGTTGAAAACACAATATAGCTAATACTAACAATTTATAAAGGAAAATCGCCTCCATGAAACAAACATAATATACCTGGATTTGTTCGGAAATTGGCTAATCGAGTAAATTGTCATGTAGCACATATACCATGCAAATCAAGTCTGTTGCGATTTCCAGCAGCGTCTAATGCGACCTGCTCTTAGGTAGGTACGCCATTTTTTCACTTATTCGTCATACCTTTTTAAGATGGTGTAACTTAACCTTGGTATTAAGCCTTAGGTAAGAATCTGTTTGAAAAAAAGTATCACTTATGTAATTTTTATGGCACTTTCGCCTTAGATTTCAATTTTTAAATCGATAGCTTTAATGTTAGTCATTTTTAAAACTACTAGCAAAATGAAAATATAAATGAAACCATCGTTCTCAAGTCAATGACACTATGGCGTATAACCCATCAAGGTATGTGCATACTATGATAAATAAGTAATTTGTTGTAATATTGAAATATTTATTATCGTCCTGGAGCATTTAAGCGATTAAGATTATTGTTATGAAGGAATAGTGATTTAACGGCGAACATAAGCAGTGTTATGTTAAAAGTCGCCGAAAGCACTTTATAGTTTTTCTTACTTTGTATGCGTTGTTTTTATAATTCCAGTCATATTTTTGTATTTTTTCGGGAAGTTTTTAAGACGTAGATATGTAAAAGACGAAACCTTTTTTCTCTACGTATGGTATCGCTCGCTCTAGACACAGAATAGCGATCAATGGTTTCTTGAAAACATTAAAAATATCAAATGTTTGTCGAAGGCGCTTTAAGTTGAATGTATTTTTATAATGCAAATTCTGAGTGAAATACTATATGCTAGTTCTAGTTCTGTACAATAAGCTTCATGTTCCTAAATAATTTTGTTATATTGCCCATTATTTATTGGTGAGATAAAATACTTGTCAATGACTCCATATTTATCATTTTCAGGAATTAATTTGACATAAGTACCACTTTAGTAGTTTAGATTTACCTTTTTTGTGATTTTTGTAATCAACAATAATGAATATTTTCTCATGTATGTACATTTCTTAAAGATGTTGCTCTCAATATGAAAGTAAGCAGAAGAAAAGAAGTTCAATTGCATTTCGCACTGAAAAAAGGTTCAACATACAAAAACGTCAATAACATAGATAACTATGGGAAACTATCTCAATAACAATTTAGAGGCAAACAAAAAGCAAAAGAGATCTAAAAGTACACCTGATAAAGACATAAAAACATGTCATCGATTGGGATTGTGAAAAACACAAAATACTCGCTAAAGACTATATCACGTATACCAGAACATAAGAAAATCAATATGGATTAAGAGGAGAGAAGACAAAACTATAACTGCGTTAGATAATACTATTCTATCGATTTTGTACACGATCCACTACAAGTGTCGTTAGTAACTATACTAAAATTACTGAAAAGGTTGGCTAACTTGCATTATTTTGTGGGGGTGTAGGGAACTTAGCCAGTTTATTTATAAACATTAGTAAGTCCGAGTCACCCAGCAAGTTCTCAGATATGCCTGTCATTGCTTGTTTCAATAAAACACATTATAAAATCCATCAGAGTATCCTCATACATATATTGTTGATACTAAACTTTGTTACATGTATGCCTATAAAAAAAGAAACACAATCATCCAAGATATATTGATTTTGGTTCACTTTTCACTGTATACATTATATAAATGTTTGCATTAAATATTAAAGATAATGTTTTCGATATGGTATTCACTTTACATATTTCTGCACAAAATTGTAAAGCTGTAGGCTGTAGATAAATCAATTTGATTCCATTATAATAGGCTGTTAGTGATAGGCCTACACGATCAAAACAAATCAACATGTTAATAGTAAACACCAATTATTTGCAATGTTAAGAACATTTGGATACTTATAATGAAACACATTAGGGTGTAGAAAAGTGAATAACCTGGAGGCCTTTAGCAATAGGCCTATGCTACTTTGCAATTTGTATATGTAATTTGTTTTATTGTTGTTGTTGTTGTTGCTGCTGCTGCTGCTGCTGCTGATGTTGCTGTTGTTGTTGATGATGACGACTACGACGATGAATGAATTTCAGTAACGCAATTGTATTGTATACTAATTCATTCCCCTAATATGTCAAACAAAGTTTTTGTATGGCCACTTTTTCTGCCTTCGTGCACTGCCAAATATTGATATTGATTTAATCAATTTAATTCATATTCCCTATTTCACAGAATGGACAGTTCAAGAGCCAGGGAAAAATTGCAAAAATAAAATAAATCTATTTTAGTAACCTTGGTTTTGTCGAAACGTCCATGCACAGCCAACATTCAGATACGAGAAATACGGCTTAGTTTTTTTTTATGCATAGAAAATCGGCACAGACCGTCGTTTCAACGGTGCTCATGAATATTCATGAATTTGAGACACAAATTTAAAAAGGCCCAAAAACTAATCCAAATAGATCATAATTCATAACAATGTTGCATTTAGATGAATAAATGTTGTAAAAACATCCTGAAATCCAAAATAGTTGAAATTTGGCGAAATATATGTGAACATTTATGTAATTTCTTTAGTGATTTTTTAATTGAGTGAGGTCAAATTTTGTCTTTGAGTTTCGCCAAAAATCTACAGTTCTGGACTTAATATATTTAAGCCATTTGGTCAATAGAAAGCGACAACACTTCTTTAACAGGTTTGCTAAAATATTTGTGATACACATATTTAGAGTACACTCTAAGAAATTTTCCGTAAATTTTACGGTAAAATCACTGGCAATTTGGTTGCCAACACTTTACCGTTAAATTTACAACTTGCCGTAAATTATTCTACGGTATTTTAGAAATTTCCCGTAAATTTTACGGTAAAATCACTGGCAATTTGGTTGCCAACACTTTACCGTAAAATTTACAACTTTGCCGTAAATTAATATATATTAATATTTAACTGGCCACACCAAGGGACAATATGCAGCCTTAGTACAATAACTACAAATATACTTTATATTTAGTATATATTTTCTGTGGTGTCAAATTGTCTTTTTTGCTAATAATTTACGGAACTTCCCCGTTTTTTCCACATATTTACGGTAAAATCCCGTAAAAATACGTCAAATTTACATTTCATCCGTAAATATTTTCTTACGGGAATTCACCGTTAAAAAATACCGGTTTTCTACCGTAAAAATACGGTCATTTCTTAGAGTGTACTGGCTGCCATGCATGTGTACGATTCCTTAAATCAGCCTTTTAGAGCCATACAATAAATAAATATGACATATTTAGAGAGGATAGCCTCATCAGTGTCTAGCACTGCTTTCCATGAGAGTCCTCTGTCGGATTGTCAGATTTATTTGCAAGTTTTAGATGCAGGAGGAAAACCGGAGCGCCCGGAGGAAAACCTGCGGAAGCAAGTTTGGACAGGCAACCAATTGCACATACAACGCCGAAACCTGGGATCGAACCCACAACAGCCCTAGGCTCATTGGTGCAAAGCGAAGGAATTACCGCTACACAACCTGGGATCGAACCCACAACAGCCGTAGGCTCATTGGTGCAAAGCGAGGGAATTACCGCTACACTACCTGCTTCCCCTATATATAAATTTCGAGTCATGTCGTCGTGGATGACATGTTAAAAAATTTTGACATCAATTTATCGACTGAGTTGATCATAGATTATTGTCTAATTATTATAACCTAGTATAAGAAATATGTTATTATTTTAACCAGCTGTTAAGAAATTATATTCTGGAAACCAATTTTGGCTGTTTTCAATTTATACACTTGCAGTCTTATTCGATTAACATTGTTTATAAATTATTTGTTTTTCACTTATCTATCATATACTTCATACTGTTTGCTGTGATGAGTATAAGTTAAGAAACACATAGTGAATTATTCGCTTAATTAGCTTGACGTCAGAGGTTTACAGTGTTCAATTTGCATCTTCAATAGATTATCAATATAGTCAATAAAGAAAGAAAATTTAAATTTTCAATAAAATCCAAACATATATATGAAACGTTGTTGCATCTTTCTTTAAAGCTAGATATTCTTACTTACTAAATGAACGACGCTGTATTCATGTTGATTTCGACTAATTAAAATTTGGGTGTTCATTATATGCATCTTGATTCCATATGTCTTTTATGTCACGGGCGGCTTAACAGTAATCTCATGTCAAATGAAGCAGGGGATATGTTGTAGAGTTTGAAAAGCACATCTAATTTACCGTGACAACAATTCTCAACCGTCAAAAATAATGTCAGGGATGCAGTACAGAAATAATAAAGACATTCTACATTGTTTCCCTCGCTTAGATCATACAGGGAAAGAAAAATAACATGCTGCATTATCAAATCAGCCAAAGCAAATGAGATTTCTAGTATGTATCTACAGCTGTTGTCTGTATTTTCTTATACCATCAACAAAAAGCTCTATATTATTTTCCATGTAAAACGATGGGGTACAAGTTTTGACGGGCTTTCGTTGATTTAGGAAACATCTTCAAAGAAAAATCCATATTTGATTTTCTGATGTTGCATTTATTTTGTTTGAGATCATAATATCACACCTCAGCCATTAATAAATATGGGATAAAATGTGATGACGCATCCCGAAAAGGGAGACTTTGCAACAGAACACTTATCAAGAAACAGGTGAAAATAGAAAGCAAAAAAATAAAGAAAATAATAAGATTTTCAAGCAGATTTTCCGTTGTAAAATTTGATCGCCTTGATCAATTTCAACAAGTTAGGTGTTAGTTTAAAGCTTGAAAAATGCTACAACAGATGAAATGAAAAAATCAAAATTGATATCATCTGCAAAGTTTCGGGATGAGCAATCACAAATGATTAATACACGCCCATCATTTATAGTCGTTCTGAATATTTTGCTTGCAACCCGTAGGCCGAAAATATGGTCAGCCTCCAAACAAAATTTTCGCTACCAAACATTTGGTCGCGACGTCAAAATGACGAGGCACTCCAAACAAAATAACTTCAACACCGAGTTGAGACCAAATAAAATTTCGCGCTACATTTCACTTGTATTGAATACTGTATATACATTGCACGAAATGTTTGTTACCGGTTCATACTTTAACTTCGATGGCAAATGTTTAGTGACGTCACGACCAAATGTTTGGTAGCCAAAATTTTGTTTGGAGGCCGACTATGTTTTCGGCCTTAGGGCCAAATCATAGTCGGCCTCAAAACAAAATTTTTCCTACCAAACATTCCATCCTATCAACAATCTCAACACAGTTCAACTGACAAAAATACTTGCCCGTTAACTCTGTATACATTTCTTTCACTTAATCTTTTTTATTCAAACTCCGATATTTAATGTGCTACTTGACTCATTTTCTTTATGTCCGCATTCTAATCTTTATATTTACTGTTTTTATTTATATATGAATTGGAATCGATTAACAGAGAATCGAATTTAGTATCAACGGGAAACGGTTATAGACAGAGTAGAAGCCCGAGTTAGAGTTAAGCGGTCACTCTTGTTTGAAGCAAACATTTATTCATTTATGATCAAAATTCCATATTCTACTTCGTAGAGAGTTTAAAAACAGTACAAAATATTTGGAATGTGTTGCATTTTTTTTTTTACAAATCCGCTTATTCAAGATTCAAGATTCAAGATTCTTTATTTCCATATAAAAACAATACATCAAAACAGCAAACAAAAAAACCCATATGGAGGAGAGGGCTAGAAGGCCAATAAGGCCTGATAAATTGCCAACCCCTTATAACAAAGTATTATAGCCTAGAAGGTATACAACAAAGACACAACAACGATGAGCTCAAAGGACGCGGGGAAAAGTGAGATCACTCATAGAATTGTAATAGATGACGTTTGATATTAATTCTAAAATGTTTGACGGATTTAGAATCTTTTACTGTTTTTGGTAAAGAGTTCCATAATATAGGACCGTTTGTTCTTATGCATTGATCAGAAAAGGTCTTCTTATTATTTGTTAATTGTAAATCGTTGGTGTGTCTTGTTCCATACTTATGAATATCAGAACGCTTTATAAAATAGTCATTAAATGATCTCGGCAAATCCTTGATACTAAATCTGTACATAAAAACACCCAGTTCAACCGTATACATGTCGTTGACATTGAGGAGATTTGATTTTAGGAACAAAGGTGCAGTATGACATCTATAATGGGAGTTCGTGATTGTTCTTATCGCCCATTTTTGAAGTTTTATTATTTTATCAAGGTAACTTATACATGTTCTACCTCAAATTATTATTCCATAGTTTAAATATGGAAGAATAAGAGTACAATACAAGGTTCTTAAAATACTATACGGAATAAAATGCTTAAGTTTGTTGATGACACCAATATTTCTTGAAATTGTCTTGGATACACAATTTATGTGATTTTTCCATGACATATTTTTATCTATAATAATTCCCAAGAACTTGATATTTGTAACTTTGTCGAGCAGCGTGTTGTCCAATGTTATATTTAAGTTGTTTTTAATTTTATTTGTCATTTGAGGTGTACCCAAAGTCATAAAATGTGTTTTTGAAGCGTTGATAGACAATTTATTCGCTTTGAACCAATTAGAAACTTCATTAAGTTCTCTATTGATGATATTGATCTAATCATGAATATTTTTATCAGAAAATAAAATAGTGGTGTCATCGGCAAAAAGAATAAAATCAAGTACATTAGATGCATATGTTATATCGTTGATGTATAATATAAATAAAAGGGGACCCAGAATTGAGCCTTGTGGAACTCCACACTCAATACTTTTAGAGTCTGACGTACAGTCATTAAATACAGTGAATTGTTTTCTATTAGTAAGGTAACTTTTAAACCACTCGAGAGCTATTCCACGGAATCTGTAGTACTCTAATTTATATAGGAGAATGTTGTGGTCAATAGTATCGAATGCTTTTGATAGATCTGAAAATATGCCAATTGTAGTTTCATTGTTTTCAACAGCTTTATTCACTTTATCTACAAGCTGGGCTATGGCCATATATGTGGAGTGTTTTGGTCGAAAGCCGAATTGTTTGTCGTTCAGGATATTTATATATTGTACACATTTGTCAAAAACAATTCTTTCAAGTACTTTAGAAATACATGGTAAAAGTGATACAGGACGGTAATTGGAGAAAACAGTAGGGTCAGCTTTTTTGAATAAAGGAATAACCTTTGCTATCTTTAGCTTGTCTGGAAAAATACCTGTTGATAATGAGAGATTAAATATAGCTGTTAAAGGTTTACTTATTTCATTACTAACTTTCTTTATAATATTATTTCCTATGTTATCATAGCCAGTGCTTTGCGTTGGCTTAAATTTATTGATTATTTCTATAATATCGGATTCGACTATTGGTTTTAGAAATATGCTACTTGTAGTGGCTTCTTGCAGATAATCATAATAATTATTACTAGTGTGCTGTATATTCGAGGCAAGCTTTGGTCCTATGTTGACAAAGAATGAATTGAACTTATTGCAGATATCTTTAGGATCTTTAATACTGTTGCCACACTCATCCTTAAATTCATTTTGTGGTGATTTATCTTTATTTTTTCCAATAATTGTATTAATTTGTTGCCATGTCTTTTTCATGTTAGACTTTGATTTCTCAAACTTTTTAAAGTAGTACGAACGTTTTGATTTACGTATTAACATATTTAACTTATTTTTATAGGTCTTAAATTTCTGCATATTCTGGATAGATGGATTTCTGAGATACTGCTTATATTAATGGTTTTTCCTGTTGATACTTTTAAGCAGTCCTTTAGATATCCAAGGTGATATGGGGTCCTTTCTTTTATTAACTTTATGTTTTTTTAGAAGGATACAATTATTATACAAGTTTTCAAATCTTTCTGCAAATTTTGCATAATTATTATTTACATCACTATTGTCTTAAATTTGGCACCAATATCCCTTCTACATCCATGACTCTCTGATTTGTTGTAATATCGCAATATAAATCAGACTTGTTCATGATGTAAAGTAATATGTATCAGTAATGGAACACACCCCCACACACACCCCATACCCTCACACATAAAGACTATCTCGTACATTTGTAGCTTAAATACGATGAGTCCTATTCATTTTACAATTAACTCAAACTCATATTTTCCGAAAGATTTTCCATAAATCTGCGGACAACTTTAATCATGAATATTTGACATACTTTCAGTTTCAAAATGGAGAGTTAATATCCGGAGTTAAAGAAAAGTCCGGAGATTGAGGTCAGTTAGATTAAGATATAATGCTCCAAGAAAATTAAGTTCAAAATTTAGTTTTATATACATATTTTTATCTGTTATGTTCTCATAACAGAGCATCTTTGATCCAAAAGTCAAAATTAAGCAATTGTTCATTCCTCTTTGATTTGGGACCAAATTTGTGTCACTCCGAGTTTTTGGCTCAAAGTTAGAGCCAAAATCAGATCACACTATGGCAATTACAACTTTTAGTAAAACCCGACTGAAATTCGAAATTACGTCGGAGTATCTCTCACTTATTGGTTGTATGTTCATGATTCTCCAGCTGTATAAAAAACACAATTTTATTTATTTATTCACAATAGTGGAACGTTAGTACGATTTAGTTGAGCGCGAGTCATATAAAGATCGCAAGTGATAAATCAATCATGAAAAAAATATTCGTCGGTAACTGCTACTATTTAATTTTTAACACGAACAAAACGGCAGAACTGATGTGTCTCAAAATGGGTTACCTTCTAAAAAACATTTGTTACAAGTTCACACTTCTCTCACACTCATAAATGTATCACTTTTCTTAACTAATATTCATCATTGCTTTAGGCTCACACGTTTACTGACATAACTGATTATGTTCACACTTAAGTAACAGGACTATCCTTAAATAAAAAGTTTGGTATACTCATACTTCAGTTAACGAGACTATCCTAATTTGTGATAGCAATATCATCACACCTGAGATGACGACGACGAAGAATTTATCCATAAGGAGCTATTTTCTTAAATATAAATTCATCAACCTACAAATGTCAAACCATCATATCCTGATTTTTTTCTCGATAGATATTTACAAATCCCATTAGAAATCAGATCAGCTTGATATTGTATCATTACGTGCATTTCTAATACCATTACACACTTCATTTAAGTACAAGAGCATTTTTTTATATAACACTGAAACCAAAATAACACGTTAAACAGTCAAACTAATAATTAACCTCGTTGTGTTCGGATATCATTATTTTTTTTTCACCTTGATAAGATGTTGCTATCGTTCAATTTAATCATTGATTTTCTCTTTTAACCGGGTTGTGTTTGTTACTTAACCAGAATTCAGAATCAATACATTTGACGACATGCTTTATTTGACGTCATTTATTGAATAATTAGCCCAACACGTGCGATCTAATTAAAAAAAACACAATGGTGCTTTTGACCACGTGTATAAACACAACAATTGTACGTGCGTACACAAAAATAAGACTTATCACTTGTTTTTATATGATATAATAACAGGGATAACCTCTTTGACTATGATGATACTCTTTTACAAAAACAATATTGACATGATAATGCCAACGTTTGCTTCAGTTGGGTTCAAGAAAATAAAATACATGTACAACAACATTTAATAGCATTTACACTGTTACCCATAAAGTTGGAATGTCACCTCAGAAAAGTTATAGATACAAATACGTCCATTTCTTTTTGATTCAATTGATTATTGAATTATGCAATACACTTTAAAATAGTTGAATAGAAAAATGCCATTAAGATTGACAATCGCTGCTTTTATCAGTAATCTATATCTGTAAAAGACATACAGATCACCATCGGGGTTGTATTTATTTCCAAAAAAAATGTGTTACGCAATGTAACATATCTTGTATCATTGGTGATAAAAACATACATACTTTAATATAGTGCAAGTAATATTGATTACACAACATTCAATATATGATCAAATTATTCTCAATGTTGCTATCATCGCTTTGCAATCATCTTCACTAATATTCTGTTGATTCAGGAATGGTCATGTATTATTAAAGAAATGCTAGTGTATATTTCTATATATTTATTCGTAGTAAATAATTTGAACCGGTTTAGCAGGAATGTAAGTGTAGCAGGAATTAAATTCGCCGTTCTAATTGCCCGGGCTGTACAGTAATGTATAGGCGAACAACTCTCACGAAACGTTAGTTTCACGCTTTATTCCGTTATGGTTTATAAACAGCCATTTCAGAGGGACTACGATTACTTCTCAAACCGGCGATGTAATAATCAGGAGTCCGGGTCTAATTGAACTACACGGAATAAGTTGCAATCGATGATTATTGATCGTACATGTACAAGTACGTTCTACACATATTAGTAGTAGCTAGGACACTCAGTCACACGAACGCTTTATTGCATAACACCTGTGTAATTAAATTCAGCGTCCGTGTAACTGAGCGTCCTAGGTACTATCCAATTGTGTAGAACGTATTATGTGCGATCAACAAATTATTGATTGCGACTTATTCCGTGTAGTTCAATTAGACCCGGAATTATGGTTATGGGAGACATCATCATCCTTCGACTTCCGTCGAGATCCATGACACACATATTTTCCAACTATCTTTATCACACATTCCACTTCCAAGCTCATTGAAGTTCAAGCCAGTATATCTACATATGGTATCAGGGAACGTTAATGGTCTACAGCCTCTGTTTGGACATGGCAGTCTCCAAAAAAGAAGGTCTGATATGATTTAGTCCTTGGCTCGAAAGCAGTGACCAGAAAACTGGGCTCTCCTCTGTGCCACGGTTGTAGAGATGGGGGTATTTCATCATATATCAGATGCTTAGTTGGATGTTGTTTCCAGGACATATATTGGACGCGTATTAGTAGCCTGGTAGGTGCCATCTAAGCGGTCTTGAAGCTCTTTCTTCATAGTCCATGTTTCTGCGCCATACAATAAGATGTTTTCAACACAGGCCCTGAAGAATTCAATCTTGGTTGCCCTGGTAATAATAGACTTCCATATGACATCAAGCTTGTTACAGGCAATCCATGCTTGTCCCTTTCTTGTCAAGAAGTCCTTTTGGCTATCAAGTACATATGACCCGAGGTATTTAAAGTCGTCTACTTCCTTGATGGCAGTTCCATTCATTGAGTGGATAGGAGGATGATCAGATGTTTCATTGAGGATCAAGCATTCGGTCTTCTTTACATTGAGCATTAGTCCGACCCTAGCCGCCGATTATTCGAATGCAACTAGTTGATCTTGAGCAGATGACAAGTTCTGCGGTCAGGGCGACATCGTCTGCATAGTCTAGGTCTGTCAAATACTTTTGACTTTGACGTCCAGATCTTCTGCCAATTGTGAGGCCCTTGTTACTCATGGTGTCAGCTGACTGGTGCAATACATAGTCGACCACAATAACAAAAAGGAAGGGAGCAAGAGTGTCCCCTTGAAGAATTCCTGCTGTTGTAATAAATTCGGTTGGACCATCCATGCTCTGCACAAAACTTGTTGGGTTGTCATACATTATTGCAATGGCACTCACAATCTCCTCAGGGATACCATAGTTGAGTAAAATATGCATCATTGCCTTCCGGTTTACACTATCAAATGCCTTATGGGAGACACTCAGTTTAATTACATCTGTTTAACCTCTTCTACCAAGGCTAGGTAACAAATCTACCCCTCAAATTTTTCTCAACCGAACCCACTGTTAACTTAATTTGGCTATCTTTTCAAAGATAAAGACCTTCCGTATCCCACGATACCAACAAAAGGCTTCAAAACGTACCCCAACCTACACCCAACGTTGATGGCCTACCCTACCCCCACCTTCGGGGGTACCCTCTCCGTCATTTGTTTCATCAATATGACCACAGTGGATGCAAAAGAGATAACTTAAATGCCTAGGGTCGGTTAATTTTACACCACTGGGGGTATCTTAGGGGGTTACAACATCCCCGGGTTAAGTTGTTAAAATTACTTTCGATCCTGGATGATAATAAATAGCTTATGGTTTACTTTAAAAGAGAGGACACGCAAGTTGTAGTTTGTTATCCTTTCAACGTCAAAATAAAGATAACGTGAAATTATACTGCCATCATGTTAAGAGCAACATTTTAAAATTAAAATATGATACTTTACATTGTATTACTTTTGCTCTTCAACATAAACACACATTTATGCGCCATTTAATCTAGAAACGTCAGCGACATCCATTCTCACAACGGCGACTATGGTAGATTCTCTTATTTAATATTAAATGGTTTAATCTTAATATAAATAAAGGGCTCCAATATTGCATTTCTTCTCTCCCCAGAAATCCTTATGATAACTGTCATGAGATTTCTAATGGGATTTGTAAATATTTGATAAACTAACAGCTTGAGTTTGTCGTCCCTAATGACCCATGTCTATTACATACATCTATTTGTCAGTTACAAGCATATGGTAATCTTCAGCAATAAGTATATGATAATCTTTAGTTAACAAGCCAATTTGCAGGAAGATAAATAAGATTTATGAAAAATAACGTAGATGAGGAAAATCAAATTATTACAATCAGACGTACATTTAATAATTAATGACATGTACTTGTTCATTTTGTAAAGTACGCAATTATTAGTATTATAACAACTAGGCTATCATCTAATAATGTTTTAACTCGATTCAAATTGTATATATGAAAAGGTCTGCAGCTTATAAAAGGTCGAGCTTAATTTATTTTGTTGAATGCATTTGATATAATTAACATTTAAAAGCAAAGTTTAGTCCATTCTATTACAAACAGAGTTAACTGTTGTACCTTATGGAATATTGTCTTGTGTATTTCCTGAATAAAGAAAATACACGAGACACTATCGGTAGAGCAGCAATCAAGCCTATATTTCATTCAACGTAAAATAAATTATGATATAAAAATCATACTTGAATGACATGAATTTGCAATTATTATAATCAATAAAAACGTGAACTTGATCATTCAATTTTCTCCTTTGTACGTTTTGCCGAAAGATTACAAAAATAAATAACCAACAGCCGTAATAGAGATTATCAATCACTCACGGACATCATTCGATTACGGTATAGTGAATACATTAATCGCATTAGTAATTCATGTGGACAAATAAACACATTCCTATAATGATGGATTGAAGAGAATGACATTTGTGGACTGCCGCGGCAAAAGGGTACAGTTGTCGGCTCGTACATGTTGCTCCTTGTAGCATATCT
>JXSR01S074260.1:74577-96922 GCA_000969725.1 Ophiothrix spiculata | reverse complement strand
GCGCATATCCATTTTGATTCAATATGTCTGTTATGATACAGGTGGGTTAACAGTTATTTAATGAAGTAGAGATTATTTTGTGTAGTTTCACATCACATCTAATTAGCAGTGATAATAATTCGCAACCGATACAGACAAAGTTTGGAATGCAGTACAGGAATAATAGAGAAATCGTAATTGTGTCCCTGCCTTAGATTATAGACGATATGAAATCGCTGAATGATCAAATTATCATTCCTACCTGTATTTACAGCTGTTGACCATTATTTCTTATACCGTCGACAAAAAAGCAAAATATTAGAGGATAAAATGTTGAAATATTGTGTCACAGAAAAAAAAATTGCAATTTATATCTTTTCAATCAAAGGCATTAATATTTATTTTTTTCAACAAAAAAGCAAATCTGTCCACAATAATTTTGGAAACAATGCAACGGTTGATTGATCAGATCAGGTCACAATGAATAATGTTATGATACTTCTATTGTATTTTTCTTCCGCGAAGAAGATGAGAAGGTATAAGGGAACACAGATTATGGTTAGAAACAGGGAAGTTTAACATGAGGTTTACCATAGGTGAAAAGCTTACCAACACAACAAACAACTACATTATTTGGAAAAAATTACTCTGAAGTGTGCTAAGAATATTTAAGAATATGACAAAGATCTTAAAACTTCCAAATCAACCTCATGTAATTGCATATTTACATATCATATTGTTTCAAATCATAAGAATGGTAGAAGGGAAACGGGACAAAATTGTTTTGAACTTTTTTGAAAGAAATCAGAACTGAGCTTTTTAAAACTGAGCATTTTACGTATCGCTTTCATAGTCGAGACAGTGTAAAAACCTCGCATTGAGCGCTTGGCAAAAATGCTTTTTAATATTGTCATTTTCGTCAAAATTCGACAAATTTCGTTACATGATGAAATAATATATGTATCAGTTTATGTATACATAACATAACACAAAATAGTTCACAATATTTTCGACTCGTAATATGAAACATATTCATTTTGCAAATAATTCAAAATGATGTTTTCCTTTAGGATTTCTATAAATCTCCGCTCAACAATAATTACGGATATTTTACATGTTTTCCTTTTCAAAATAAAGTGTTAATATCCGGAATTTGGAAAGAAAGGTAGCTGTATGAGCATAATGATAAGTCTTAACAGATGTGTGGTATATTCATACTCCACTAAAGGACCAAAGTTACTTTTTCAAAATAGTGAAATGTTTACAATTGAGTTAATCGCAAGTGAGATTGTTTGTTGGAAAGAAAACACTTCTTTAGTAATAATTTTTGTAATTTTCTCAGTTCTTTTTATCAAATTTGCTATTTTTAATGTGTTTTCTTAAATATCAAAATATAAAAATTAAATACGCAAATAAATGACGCCAAAACGAAATGCGCGCGGCCCACAGGAAACAAACTTGTTTTTTTGTTTTGTTTAATAAGAGGTAACTAAACATAACCTTTCTCATAACGCATAATATTACGCAAATTTGTGTCGCTTGGCTACAAAGTGTCAGGTGCTTTAATGTTAATATGAATAACTTTATTTCATAATATTTGCGACATGTAAACAAGACTAACTCTAAAACCAATGTTGTGCTATTCATTCTTGCATTTTCAAAACTAGCTTTTCATATTTAACATCTGTATGTTTATACTTTTACCAACGTAACTTATTCTGAGTAGTTGTATTAAAGTTAACACTTGAATTAATAAGTCTATCTAAGTTATGTGTGGTATGCTCATACGGTCCCCACACATACTTCAGTTAAAAAGACTAACCTAATTTTATAATTTCGGTTACGTGCAATCACACTCGAGTTAAAAGACAACGACGAATTTAACCGTGATTAGTTTTTTCCTAAAATAATCATTCATCAACCTATATTGCAAAGTAACATATCTTAGATCAGGCATGTCTTAGATTATTCGATTTCTTGCCACAGGTTATACGTAATTGCATCATTATGAGCACTGATATTGCCTCTGTTTATTTCACCATAAGATACTTGAATTGAGTGCAAGAGCATTATTTTTCGCATTATACTAAACTCCAACTCAAATGCTATCATTAAATTTTTTGCTCGCATATCTTTAAAACTTATTTATTTTAATCAAATGTTGTTTATGCGAAGTTTTATGATCCGTTTGATTTAAAATCATTGATTTGTTTTTTTAAAAATCGGATCATGTTTATTACTTAACCCAAATTAAAAATCAATATATTCGATGACATGGATTTGTAGTGTAACTTTTAAATCAAATGCATTAATAATTATTTAAAAAAAAAAATCTGCCCACAATAAATTTGAAAACAATGTAACAGTTGATTGATCAGATCAGGGCACAAAGTATAATGTTATGATATTTCTTTTGTATTTTTCTTGCGCAAAGAATATGAGAAGGTGTTTATAAGAGAACACAGATTACGGTTATAGACAGGGAGGTTTAACATGAGGTTTACCATAGGCGAAAAGCTTGCAAACACAACAGAAAACTACTGCCTTTGAAAATTGGACTTGGAAAAATACTCTGAAGTGTGCTAAGAATATCTAAGAATATGACGAAGATCTTAAAACTTCTGTTCCAAACCAACCGCATGTAGTTGTATATTTACATATTGTTTCAAATCATAACAGTGGGGAAAGGGTAACGGCACAAAATTGTTTTCAACTTTTAAGAAAGAAATCAGAACTGAGCTTTTTGAAACTGAGCATTTTACGTATCGATTTCATAGTCGAGACAGTGTAAAACATCTCATTGAGCGCTTAGCAAAAATGCTTCTTAATATTGTCATTTTTTGTCAAAATTCGACATATTTCGTTACATGGTTAAATAATGTAAGTATCAGTTAGTTGCATAACATAACACAAAATAGTTCACAATATTTTCGACTGGTAATATGAGACATATTCATTTTGCAAAAAATTCAAAATGATGTTTTCCTTTAGGATTTCTATAAATCTCCGCTCAACAATAATTACGGATATTTTACATGCTTTCCTTTTCAAAATAAAGTGTTAATATCCGCAAAGAAAAGTAGCTGTATGAGCATAATGATAAGTCTTTATTATAAATACATTTGTGGTACGTTCATATTCCACTAAAGGACCAAAGTTACTTTTTCAAAATAGTGAAATGTTTACGATTGAGTTAAACGCGAGCGAGACAACGATACCTATTATTAAAAGTCACCCACAAAACAATTAATCGTTTAAATGCCAAAACCTGAACTGCTCTTCGGAGGTTAACATGGTAAAACCGAACGACAAAATTCGCAAAGAATATCAACCTTTACAATAGATTAACACTTAAACGCATAAGGCATGATAAGGGGGTCCGTATGGACCCTGGATTTTGTTTTTCGCAAAATAACCCAATAAAGCTGTTCTATGTAATTTCGATTACAAATTCGATTGCGTCGTTTTTGAGTTAATCAGCATAAACTGGTATAATAATGTCGCTGTTCAAATTTTGTTCTGTCCTTTTTAAAAACCGAAACAAAACAACTTTTTTATAATTTTAATTCAGTAATTTGTAATCATAATATGCTATTATGGGCCCATTTTCATTGAAAAATTCCTTTGGAAAAGCAGATTTAAATTTTTGGCTGGAAATTTTTCGAAAAATATGAAAATTAGACATGAATAAGAAATCTGGCCGCCATTTTGAAATGGAATGACGGATTTTTGGACCCCCCCTCCCTAGTGCACCAACGGGATTTTAAAACAACTTATGCACTTAGGTGTTAACAAACAAACATATAAACAAACAAGATGCAGTACAATTTTCGGTTTGACTGCTTTCCTAATGCTTGGTAAAATTAGGGCATAATATGAGGTATTTAAACATAACCTTTCTCATGACGCATATATGACCGTCCACCCCAAAACAGCAGTAAATGCCAGCTCTTGTCATTTTTACTTTTTTAATTATTTGCAAAGACCATGCTTTAGGGATTAAAATGACACTTTAATGAACTTCACACGATTTCCAGAAGTCAAGTTATGGTCCGTCAAAGGTTGTCTGGGAGTAAAACGTATAACTGAGATATACACATTCAAAGATTAGTAAGCCCTATATTTTCAATGTGAAACATGCCGTTTCTCGATTACAGATGTCTTAATTTTTGTCGCCTGGCTACAAAGTGTCAGGTGCTTTAATGTTAATATGAATAACTTTATTTCATAATATTTGCGACATGTTAACAAGACAAACTCTAAAAAAAATGTTGAGCTATTCATTCTTGCAAATTCAACTAGCTTTTCATATTTAACATCTGTATGTTTATTCTTTTACCAACATAACTTATTCTGAGTAGTTGTAGTAAGTTCACACTTGAATTAATAGGTCTATCCAGGTTATGTGTGGTATGCTCATACGGTCCCTGCACATACTTCAGATAATAAGACTAACCCAATTTTACAATTTTGGTTACGTGAACGACGAATTTACCCGTGATTAGTTTTTTCCTAAAATAATCATTCATCAACCTATATTGCAAACATATCTTAGATCCGGACTGTCTTATATTATTCGATTTCTTGCCACAGGTTATAATTGCATCATTATGTGCACTGATATTAATTCTGTTTATTTCATCATAAGATACTTGAAATGAGTTGCAAGAGCATTATTTTTCACATTATGCTAAACTCCAACTCAAATGTTATCATTAAAATGTTAAAACAACCTGGTTTGCTCGGATATCGTTAAAACTGAACTATTTTAATGAAATGTTGTTTATGCGGAGTTTTATGATCCGTTGGATTTAAAATCATTGATTTGTTTTAAAAAATCGGATCGTGTTTATTACTTAACCCGAATTAAAAATCAATATATTCGATGACATGGTTTTGTAGTGTAACTTTTCAATCAAATGCATTAATAATTATTTTTTCAACAAAAAAAAAGCAAATCTGCCCACGGTTGATTGATCAGATCAGGGCACAAGAAATAATGTGATGATACTTTTATTGTATTTTTCTTGCGCAAAGAATATGAAAAGGTATAAGAGATTATTATGGTTATAAACAGGGGGTTTAACATGAGGTTTACCATAGGTAAAAAACTTACAAACAAAATAGAAAACAACTGTCTTTGGAAATTGGACTTAGAAAAAATACTGTGTATCTAAGAATATGACGAAGATCTTAAAACTTCAATTCCAAACCAAACGCATGTAATTGCATATTTCATATTGTTTCAAATCATAACAGTGGCTAAAGGGAAAGGGGACAAAATTGTTTTGAACTTTTTAGAAAGAAATAAGAACTGAGCTTTTTGAAACTGGGCATTATACGTATTGCTTTCATAGTCAAGACAGTGTAAAAACCTCTCATTGAGCGCTTGGCAAAAAATGCTTTTAAATATTGTCATTTTACGGTTTAATAACCAAATTCGACATATTTCGTTACATGATGAAATTAAATATATACAAGCCGTATATATGTATCAGTTAGTTGCATACCATAACACGTATGCGTAGTTTTCCACTGGATTAAAAATCATTGATTTGTTTAAAAAAATTAGATCGTGTTTATTACTTAACCTGAATTAAAAATCAATATATTCGATAACAAGTTTTATTGCATAAGTATAGCAAAATGCTAATACAGTATTATATACTTCATTTAAAAGAATGATTAGAATTATACAATATATTTTTCTGAACATGAATGAGCACAAGTTTCAAACGTACAATACTTTAATAAAGTTTTTATTTTAAAAAGGCAGTCTTTAATACTCCACACAAGCTTTAAATGTTATCCACATTGCATTTTGTTTTTATTCTTGTATATTACAAAATTGTTGTTGTTAATTTCAGTCAGCAAGACATGTTTTCTTTAAAACCCTTTTCAAAATATATACCAGAACAGGAAAGTATGTATTCTACGATATCTAAAAATAAATCGTCATTATTCTTTTATTAGATGCCTATGTTTAAAAAAAGCCCTTTAGTTGATATCTTTGTCTTCTTTAATTTATATAATGTGTTAGAAAATATGACATATCTGGTATCATCACCGATATAAAAACATAGAAAGCAATATTGCGAGAGTAATATTGATTACACAAACATTCAATATATAATCAAAATATGCGTCCATGTTGCTTTCATCGCTTTGCAATCAAATCGACTAATATCCTGCCGATTCAGGAATGATCATTTATGTTTAAAGAAACGATAGTGAGTGCTAGTACATTTGTAGTCATGATAAATAATTAAAATTGTTTTCTAGTTTTCAAGAAATCACTTTGCAATACGACCCTACATGATAAAACTAGCTGTGGGTTTGTTTGGGGCGCGCACGTTTATCATAGTTTGCAATAATTAGTCTTTAAACTTTTGGTTTAACATGGAAATATAGATAACGTGAAATTATGTTGCCATCATATCTCGAGGGAAATTTTAAAATGTAACAAGAAGTAAATCTTACATGTATGTTAGTTTTGTATTTTAGGTTACTTTAAGCATAGTCTAAATGCAACCATGCTCATACTCCACAGCATACACAATATGTGCTATTTAAGCTAGAAACATAAGAGACATACGCTTTCACAACGGCGCCTATTGTCGAATGGTACAGTTTCTCAGTTTCTTCTTTTATTAAAGATTGAACAGTATAATGTTAATGTAAATAAAGGGTTCGGTTCAGAGATTGCAACATTTGTTTCTCGTACATGCAGAGAACCTTATGATAACTGTATTGAGATTTCTGAATGGATTTGTAAATAACTTATAGGCTAATATTTAAGGACCCAGACGGAGTTTGCTGCATACTTCTATTTATCAGTTATAGGTATATAATAATTTTAGTTAACAAGGTGTTGTGTGACACGACAAACAAGATTTATTGAAAATTACTTACATGGTGCAGGTTAATATATGTGAGGTACTCCGGTAAAAATAGAGGACAGTTGGAATTTTCAAAATGGGGGGTTGTTGCAACCCAGTTACATTTTTGACAATTTTAAATCATCATTTCGAAAATATATGCTTCTTAGAATTATCATTTCCCTTCTTTATTTGCCCAAAACCTGATGAAATTCCCTTATTTAGAAAAAAAAACAGATTTTTGTGGCCATTTTTGCCATAATTCCGATTTTTCGACCTGAAAGACATATATGACGTCATAATTGCATAACGCCTTGTCCGATGTTTGTCTTAGTATCGTTATAGGGGAGAACCATACCTATCTCAATGCCTGGTGGGGATTGTAACAACCCCCACCCCTTGGCTAAACGTGTTACAAAAAAGGCTTGGTTAGACGAGGTTAAACTTGACGTGAAAGCCAATGCTACATTGAGCATGGTAAGTAATTATGTTATGAGGGAAAATAATAAGGTTCATTATTTCTAGTTACGCCATATATACAATATTTGAAGTGAATTTGGAATTATTCTATAAACATCTTCACAATCTGCAATCGTTTTCAAAAAGTTAAAATGATGTCATCACTTAACCATACCAATAGCTATGTGCAACTTCTACAGAACGATTAGAATCTGTTGATAAAACCGTTAGAATTAACATTTCAGGTAATATTATGTTGCCCATATTTTACATATAGCTAGAAGAATATCTATAAATATTGTTTCCATCAAAAAACGAAAAAGAAAATTTACCCTTGTTTCACTTAAGGAGCTGTTCCTAAAATCATCAAGTGCGACTTTCTTCTTATTTTGCCAGAGCACCCCTCATATACGGTTTTGTTATTATTAGACGCAAAATCAACTTAAAATGCACTTGATAATTAAATGACGAGCAATAGTTTGTTTTTAAAGGTGTCCTACTATAACAAGACTGCTCTTCATCGTCACTGATCTTTATCTCCTTTGGTATAAAAACGCTTTTAATTGGATTTAAAACTCGAATTTTATCTGAAAAAAATATGCAAGCAAGACAACACTAAAATTATATAACAAAGGCAGAACTTTGTTTCTCTTTCGCTGCAAAACTGATATATTTCTTTGAAAATATTTGATTCATCTAACATTTTTCATGGAAAATATGTTTTTCTATAGCCTTTCTCTAGAAGTGAATATAGTTCCATTTGATGTTGTATTTATGTTCTAATTAGCGTAAGTTTCTACGTCATTACCAATTGTAATTAATAATAAAAAATATACATGATTAAAAACAATAGTACTCAACTGACATGAAACTTGCAATTGTTTCAAATCAATAAAAACGTGAACTTGATCATTGCTTCTTTCCTTTGGTCTTTTGCCGAATGGCTGCATAAATAATAAAAAATAACCTACCAGCCGTATAACAGATTTACAGTCACTCGTGGGCATCATTCTATTACAATATTTACGATAGTGAATACATTGATCGCATTTTCTCTTTCGCTCTTCATTTAAGCAATTCGTACGGAAAGTAAACAAAATTCTATAATGACTGATTAAAGAGAATGACACCCCATCATAATGTAAACGAAGATAAATTGTTTATATATAATAAAAATGTTTAAATATTCTTTTTAATACCCAAATTGTTTGAATTTAGAAGTTCGCACAGTTTCATCGTTTTTTTTTATATCTAGATCCTTCATATAGATTCATTGATTAACGTACTTCTGATATCCAATAGTATAACATAATTAAAATGAAATTTGAAATAACACATTAAAAATATGGACACATAAAAAAGTCATTTCAGTGCATGGTATTGATAAATCTTCAAATGAACGTCACATTTATCTGTAGCCGCAATCAGCAATGGAAATGACACGAACCCTTGGTTCGTGATTTTGTATTAAAAGGTTCAAATGTGAAATGCAATAATCTTTCACATAACTATAAAGGATATTCATTGAAAACTGAGACGTTGTTTCTCGATTGACTATATTAATAACCAATTCAAGATGTAAATTGCAAATTGTAAACCTCTGACGTGATTAGGTTTCTGTCAAGCATGTGAATTGAATAAATAACCGAATTTTTGTTCCATTACACACATCACAGTAAACAGCATGAGCTACATGCTTGATAAGTGAAAAACATTTTATGAATTCTTTCACAATGTTAACCAGATTTATTGCTTCTAAACAGCTGGTTCAAATAGAAACAATATTAAAGGTTTATTATTATTTAAAATTAATTCATGATTCTGTGTGACGAACACCTCACCTATTATCTTAAATGTATGCTGAGAATTTGACTTGATTCCGACCATTTGTTTTAAAGTTAAAAGCCTTTTCAGCATTTTAAACATCCCCATAGGCTAATTAGAACATGACACATCTTCTTACTTTCAAAAATGCAAGCACATTTGAAAGAATGGTTTTTGGCATTGTAACATGTACCAGTCAAGGATTCTTACCAGCTAACAAAATTCATTCAAATTTGATAGAGGTGACCATGAGGATGAAAAGTTTATCATGAATTGCCACTATAATATTTTTGGCTCATTTCTGAGAGTTAATTTAATGCACAAAACTTGTTGTTCAAAAGAACAGTGGACACCTCATTATAATTAAAGTCATGACAATGCATTTAAGAAGATCCGAATTATGTTTTAAATATGAAACACGCACTGATTTAAAGTTTAGAAAATTAAATAAACATGTAAGTATGTTAGAATCCACAAAGTACAAAAATGCAACTTTATTTTTCGGCTGTTTTGAAAAACACAATTTTAAAACAAAAGTGTGCTGACCAAACTTTCATCAAATCGTAAAATGTGTTTTTAGTGGTAAACATCGCTTGACGCTAATCACTTAGCGAAGAAACAATTGCACGTACTCGGAAGAAAAAGAAGAATGCAACATCAGAGTAATTCGTAATTGAACGGGCATTGCATTTCTGATATCAAAGACGTATTGTACTAATTACTTTTTCTTCACCATCATTGTTAATGTGATAAGTATCACCATAGCTCGTTTACATATTTCCTGTAATCTATGATCAACTCATCTGATAAATTGATGTCAACAATCTGAAACATGTTTCTTAACAATCAGAACGTCAAAGTTTGCCAATTATTATTTGCATTAATTTTAAGTAAATGTATCGTGATCAAATTAAGTGTGTCAAGATTTAGATATATAAAAGTGATGAAAGAAAAAAAAGAGTTAATTAACTAGTTTATTCCAAGTTCAATCTTTTATATTTGCCACCAAGAATGCACCTACTTATTAATACTCAAAAGGATTGCTACAATAACAAAGTTATCAGTGGCATAACAGGGGTTGTTCGCCGGGGAGGGGAAGGGAGGGGTTGTTCGCCTGTGAGGGGAAGGGTGGGGCTACACAGGCCAAAATTGTCCCTATTGTAATTCCTTCCTATTCATCACAACCATAACAACGGTGCTGATTCATCGAGGGGCAAAGCAAAATATTTTGTTCAAAAAATGTGGAAAAACTGATCATTTTTAGGCGAAAAAATGTTAAATTAGAATTGGGTACTGCGTCGTATGCGGTTACAAAATGGACAAAGTTGCTTATTTTCACAAAAACGGCACACAAAGTACGAAACAAAAGACATGAAACTATCAAATAGGATTAAATATAATGTGACTTTTTGATTGGGAGCTGATAAACGTGGCGCCCTCAGCACGAGAGAACCAGGGGGCAAAGTCCTTCGAAACTTTCGGATTTTAGCACTTTTGGGTGTATTTGGAGCCCTCGCATTTATTATAACTGTCACATTTTTTAAACTTCATTTTAACGCTCCCTAGTATTACACTAGGAGCACGTGACCCCTATTCTGGTTCAAGCTAGCCATTGTCATTTTTTTGTCATCTTTGGTTCCTTATCCTTTTCGTTCTTCTTCCATTTCCCCCTTCTGCACTATCCTGTTCTTTTTCGTTTTCCTTTATCTATTCCCTTTTCTTTCACTTTCCTCTTTGTTTTTCTTCTTTCCCCTCTTTCTCTTCATTTTATCTGTCTCTTTCCTCTTTCTTTTTTTTTCCTTTTAACTTTAAAGGGACCCACTTTACCCTACTCGTTGAGTAAAAAGGTTGACACAAAGTTTACTCAGGTTGAGCAACTTGAGAAAAAAAAAATCTACTCAACGTAAGTAAAAAAAATATTGACTCAACAAAGTAGGGTGGATCTCTTTTAACTCATTATCCCTCAGTAATTTAAGTCGTAACCAATAATTTAAAAAGCAGGTCTTGTGTTTTCAGTCGATTAGATTCCGGGTTTAGATTGCTCAACAATATCAATATCCAAATACGCTTTTGAAAAATCCTACCATATTTCGGCTGTTCAAAGAATATTAAGATTCAATAATTAAGACTATATGCATCTTTCAATATTGCTGTAACTAAAACAAATTATTTCTGACAGCTGGCTATAAACACATTGATTTAAAAATTCCAATGGTTAGAGAGGACATTTTGTCTTGGTAACCTATAGCATATGACGCACGGAATAAAATGTGCTCTTTTCATGACATTCGTTGTCCTTCAACGCAGTTTTAATTAGATCTCCTAAGCTCTTTCATAGTTAAAACCACAGTCAGTGATATTCAATAACACCAGACGTATCATGAATGAACAACTGGATGAATGCAACGTATATTTTTTGTGCCATATCTTTAAGGTGTGTCCTAAGAGTTGCGTTTTAAAATTTATTTTAATAACTTGTTCTATTTTAACTTTTTTTTGTGAATATACAGTATATAGTTACAACAATTTAATTTGCATGTACTATTTTAGCAAATATGGACATTAATTAATAGTGATTAAATATATTTACCCGTTTTAAGAAATAGGAAGTGACATGTATATTTTGCTTCAGATTTAAGTTGCATTAAAATGTAAGGACATTTTAGATACCTTTGTTTACTTTTGAAATAATAGTTTTCGGTATAAATATTCTTTGTGTGTAGGGAATTGGTCAGATATTTTGGTTCCTTCATGCTCTAAGCTGCATTTTTAATTGCATTTTCACAACACTTTTTTTATTTATTTATAAAAGAACCAGAATCTTTGATAAATTTGATAAATACAACGTGTTTTTATTTATTTATTTATTCAAGTATTCAATTATGTATTTAATTATTGATTGATTTTCAGGTCTTTCTCTTTTTTGCAATTAAATCTATATACGTCTGCTTTTTAGACAAAAAATGACCAAAACTTATTAGTAATCAAACATTTTCCGGGTTCAAGAATATTTACAGAAAATATAAACCGACATGTTTATCATGGCTCAAATTTCTGTTTGTTTTTGACAAAATACGAGGAAAGTTTAGCTACAACTGTTTTATTTGGAATGCATTGATACGTATTGCATTTACACTTTTGAAACAAATATTACGGCAAATATCATCAGTATTTTTCAATATACTTTGTAAAATATTAGTCAAACAACTATATTAGAAAGATATTTTTGAAGAGACTATCAGTATTTTGCAACCATTTAGAGTACGTTTCAATAAATATTCCAAACAATCATTGTGAATATCATAGCCATTCTAATTTGCAGATCATTAAATGTATTAGATGTACATAACTGTTGTGCAATAAAATAAATTTGCGATTGAGAAGCAAGGAAACAGATTTATCAAATCAAATTCAAACTCGAAAATATACTTACCAGCAGCAATGTAGACACTTTTTAATTGTAATAAAATCCAGAAAGTATAAGGTAATCTCCTGATTATAAAATTATCAAATGTCCAGTGAAAGTTTCCTTTGGAATAGTATTCTTCCTTATTAATGTCATAAGGGAACAAACAGTCTTTTTATCCAAACTTTCAATATTGACGTCTGTTTGAAGTTTCTGATAAGCACTGATGATGTGTAAACTATTAGCTCTGACACTGAGCTTTGAGTATTAGAAACGTGCAGTTTGTTATGGTGTCCATCTGCAATGTGTGTAACTCATCTATCGACTACGTGTAGCCCCGCCTACGACACATAACTACTTCAAGCACGAACGATTCTACCGCCACCGAGTGTGCTCCATGGTATTAACACACACCGAGCGATGATGCCCTGAGGCTGTATGGGGAAATGCACAAGAAACGAACATCACTGCATTGTAAATGTAGCGCTAGACAAATATTCAGCAAGCGTGATAAAGATATTCAAGACCAGTGTTCTCACTTTTACTTCGGGCAATATGGAATGAGATCTGACACGAATCGGAAAATAAGGTGGCCCTTTCAGGTGAATGGGCTCTCACTACGATTATTCGTTTTGAATGATTTTTTCCCTTTCGCTGGCATCAGTTTGGTTTCTTTTCTATTACTTATGAACATACATCATCATCATCAGCAGCAGCAGCAGCTGCAGCATTATCGTCATCATTTTCATCGTCATCATCATCATCATCATCATCATCATCAACATCAAGAGTTTAGTTGCACATTTTTAATGTCTGAGCAAAACGCGTTTTATAAGGACATTAGCGCTTAACCTTATTAGTTTATTATGAAACCACATGACTTCAGATATAGCAATATGACTAGTTTATTTTGAATCTGACGAATTTGTCTTTATTAGCTCTATTGTTTCAAATAATATGTGGACTTTAAAATATATTTTGCCACTAAAGAGATTGAGCAATTTTACACTTTTTTAATTATTTTGGCTTAGAGATGATTATTTTAGCTAAAAGTGATCGTCAATGACTTGAAATGGAAAAATGAATGAATCAACAATTTCAGTGCGTTTTACTTTTTACCTTTTTGAATATTTGCCAAAGGAGGCCATTTTCTTACAATTTAGGGAATTTTCGAGAAATCAATATTTTTTTCGTTTTTAGCTAATATTTTACACAATATACATCAGTTTCCTCCGTTTTTAAATTCATATGAAAGAGGAAATTTCTCGTAAGTTTTTCAAGAAAATGTCGAAAACGTCAGGAAATTAACAATTGAAGAGTGTAGAATAAGAAGTACTTTTAAGTCACATAATAATGTAGTATATAATTTTGACATATGAGCGTTTTAAGTTCTGACTTTTCTATAACTTTTAAATGCAAAAGAGTATTGAATACGTATAATAGGTACATATGTTATTGTAAAGTCGAGTGTATTATTAATGGTGCTTTAGAAGGCTGAAGCGAATATTGATTTAATGCAAATCAATAATCTCTGATTTGCACTTAAGTTCTTATTCATGTATTCCTCTATAATCATGATCGCCTATCAAATAATCTTATCAATTTTAAAATGAGTAATCCAAACATTTAAAAAAATATAATAATTGTAATGTATAAGTTATGACGAACAATCTGACATGTCATTCTTGTAAATCGGACCTTGCTGAAAATTTGACCTCATTTCACGCTTGATTTATTTGATATGCAATTCGACATATTTAGAGCATTTTTTAAATTTGACCCAAAATTCACTCAAGCGTGACGACAGCTAACCATGGAAAAATTGCTAAAAAAAATGTCAAAATAATTTCTGTCCTTCAGTAACCTCATAACCACCAATAACTCAATTCCGTCAATATGTGACTTTAAACGTAGTTCTTTTTCTACCGTCTTCAATTTGAATATCTCCGTGACAAAAAGAGAATATGAATGTCAAATAAAAGCAAAATGTGTCTTTTTGAAAGTTCTGTTTATTTATGCAAAAAGTCAATGTTTATATGGACTAAACACGTTTTGCAACTGACCTCTTGATATCATCATCATCATCATCGTCGTCGTCATCGTCGTCATCGTCGTCGTCGTAGTCGTCGTCAGCATTGACATTATCATTTGAATTACCTTCATCATTGTCTTCATCTCTATCGTCACTGTTATTTTATTTGTCACGTTTTAAGTACAGAAATCCTTTGCTATAAGCACCAACTGTTTAGTTCCCTTATCAGATAAATTCTGTGAAGCTGAATAATGGAAGCAAATGAAATGAGACCTGTTACTTGATGATTCTTAACAAACAAATAAGATATGCCTGCTGGTATTTATTTATGTGTGCCATTACCAATTATTTTTTAATATGAAACTCTTGGATGTGACAGAAATAGCTTTTTTTTTTATTACAGAAGAATGTTGCGCCTCCATGATTCTGTGTTAAGTGTACAGTTTGTGTACAATTTTGATTATTTATCATTTTAGACTGTTGACGATCATTTTATGTTTTATGTTTGTTTTTTGGTTTTGTTGTTGTTGTTGTTGTTGTTGTTGTTTTGTATTTATGCTGCAAGGCACCACGCTTTAATGGCGTTTTTTCATTTTAACTTGATGCGAAAATAAGCAATGACGATTTTAGCTATAACATCATTTGCAAGTCGTTTGCGAAAATAATTGGGTATTTACTTTAACTTAGGTTTGGGTAAGCAGTGCAAAAAATGAAGTGACGGGGTAAGATGAATCAGTATGTTTTGTGACGTCAGAAATATGTAAAACTAAAATCAGGTTTGTACAAGATTTTGACTCGAAATTTTGGAACGTGATTGAAGTATATCTCCAACTTCATGGAGAAGAATATCTTTTTTCAAGGCATTAGTATATGAGCTCTTTTTCATATCATATAGAAGTTCCCACCATATCAGATGAAGCATGTGAAGTCGGTCAAAATTGTACCAGATATGATGATCACGATTCTAGACAAACAAATAAGATATGGCTGTTGTATTTTGCTTACACTCCTTCTTATTCTGTTACCAATTAATATTCGTAATGAGTTAGCATTTCGTTTTCTTGTTTGTTTGTTTTTTACTGCTAAATGACACCTATCTTTTACGTTTAGAACAAATTTAATATCGTGTCTGTTTATTAAGACTTTTAAGAGTCGACCTAAAGTTGTCATACACTATAAATCTTCATCATTTTGTAACCTCCTGTAGAGGTTTCTTGTAGAACCATTAAGGTTCCTTAATATCGAACACAAGTAAAGGGCCTTTTGAGAAACCCTTTTTCTTTGAGTGATACTGCAAAGTACGAATTAGAAATCATAATGAGTTCAAATGCGTTGCAATTTCATATTTTAAATACGGGTATATATGTGCACAGACCAGTCGAAAATAGTTAAACCACTTAATTAAATCTGTAGATATCTCTGAATACATAGTATGCCTTAAATTCACATTATACGTGATGACAACTCTTTACCTTCACGATTGATGAGAGGGGTTTATAGCGACACGGATTTACGTCACTTCTGCTTATTTATCCTCTCCGACCAATGATCAATTTAGATGTAACAACAGATCTGCTCTCTCGAAATGAACTGAACGTCTTAATTAAAGATTCTTCATAAATAGCCTGTGAGATGAAAATGGAGCAGGGAGGTCATATTAAGTTGTTATTTTTAATGCTTGTAAATCCCATCCAAGTAGACCTTCATATCAAGTTTTGGCAGCTTATACCAAACGCGTATCCAATGAGAGAGTTAGCTACATGCCGACCCAATTATTTGAAAAACAAAAACAAAAACAGGAAGAGGACAATTAAAAGAAAAACAAATATATAATGTATAAAATATACCGCAAATATGAAAGAAGCTGCCTGGAATTTTAACACAAAGTTCCTACCATGCAGGGTTTTCTCCCTTATATATACGTTTTGCTCAGGAAAAAACGGGGAAAAGTGAACAAAAATATTTCACCAAAAGAGAGACACAATATAGCCTTGCTTTCTGAATCCACCAAACCAACTTGGTATAGAATTGAACAATGATTATATAGCATAGAACTATAATTTGAGAGCTTATAATATGATATAATAATAAGAAGAATGTTAATATGTGGAGTACTCAACACTGGAAATTGGTGATTTGATTTCCCCTTACTTAATTTGTAGCATTCATCCAAATAATACTTTTTTTGTTTCATAACATACACGTACGTATACGCGTATTTGAAATCAAATAAATCGCGTTCAGAAAAATTGCAACGATAGAGATGAAGAAAAAATAATAATTGCATTTATCAACATTGAGAAGCAGACAATTGTCTATTTAACTAAAGGTCAATTAGTTAGCGATAAGGCTTTTTCTAGAGTCAACTATCGTATAGAATAGTTTACTTAGATTTTTATTGATTTGTATAATCAAGAAAATCTGTGTCAAAGAGATATCGGTTGCCATACGGATGGTATGTTTACCCCAATCCAATTATGACCTTATATGGATAATAGTAGTTTATATAATGCAATTTTTGAGCAAATGTAGATCTTTTGGACGCATAAGTGATCATTTCTAAAAGAAAAGACAATTGCGAGAGAAACAAAACAAATTTGCGATTTGAAACCATTAAATGTATGGTTAGAATTGTAAATTAGAATGAAAAAGCCTCTTTAAAGCAGTTCTAAATGATACAATGTCATTTGCTTCTATTAACTAATAGGCCTGTATCTATGTAACCTCTTCGACTTTTACATATATCATCGCTATCAAGATACATCTGTCTTTCACTGGATATAAATGATTTGTCTAGATATTGGTCAATAGCTGACTTAAGCCATGTATAAACAATAAACCTGTACGAACGATGCTATTATATTTTCATATAAAGAGATACATTTATGCTGCGACAAATTTCTATAAGAAAGATGATCAATTTATCAAGCTTTTATACTTTCAATCATCAGGAAATGAAAAGTCTGATGTGAGTGATATTCTATTGCAAGTTGAATTTTACTTAACTTGATAGAATAAAACCTATATTTTTTTAAATAATATAGTTTTATTATAAGCAAAGGAAATATTGGTAGGGGTACTGTAACTCCTGAACGGTGGAAGAACTAAGGCTGCACTACTACTTGTAGAACTACACTGGTGAGGCAAAGAATCGTTTTCAAAATTGTTTTTATGTCTTTAAGGCTTTTAACAACCTAGCCACACCCTATCTGGCTGAACAGTTTTCTGTGTATGTTCCAGCCCGTGCTTTACGATCCTACATACAATTCGTTTGGTTGTCTCAAAGACAAACCTTGCCATTGGAGATCGTAGTTTTACTGCCTGTGCAGCACGAGCTTAGAACAATCTTTCACCACACATAAGAAGTGTTTAACGAAAACCTTAAGACTTTCTTGTTTTAACTTTGCTTATATTATTCATATTTTGTGTAAACACTATGTTAACAACGTTGTTTAATAGCGTCATAAATACTTGTTGTTGTTGTTGTACAATATGGCAACTACAAAATGCTGATGACGTCACGTGCATATTCCTCAAAAACGTGTATTCAACATCGGTTTATAGTTTTTATATGATATGGAATAGTCGATGATGTCAGTATAGAATATTCTAGGCAAAGTACTAGTATACGATAGTGAACTCTGATTCAAGCCTAATATGCCAACTCAGTTTGAATTTCAGTCAGTGTACAACTTTTTTACAAATAAAGTAAACATCTTTTGAAGAAATTTTGTAAAAACTGCAGCTAAATTCGTTTAAAAAGCCCATTTCTTATCCCTTGATCATCAATAGGTTAATTTTCTTGCTTCCTTAATTCAGTTTCAATTATGGTTTAGAGCATTTGAGATCATCCATTTAGTGCATTAATAGAGTGTTTAGAAGGACGATCGGAACCGTGATAACCTAGGAAATGATTTCAAATGCACGTTTGCTGATCCTATCACATGTAGACTGACCTTATAATGTTTTTGCAACTTCATTTAGTAAAACGTCACAGCGCTATGTTCTTTAAGGTCATCGATGGTAATGTAGTATTCTTATCTAAATGGACATACAGAATCATTTCTGATCATTTATATTCGTATTCCTGGTTTGATAAAATGCTGCATTTATCCTGCTCATAAACATACGATGTTTGGTGTTTTTAACTTAATTTGAATAAATGTAAATGTGTAATGAATTTAATTAAACTATACATTTTAATCAGCGATGACTTCATAAAGTGTTAAATACGTCATAAATCCGAAGACATCGTGAAGCGTACAAATACTGTGTCTATTTCCAAAAGCAACCCTACTTTTTGCATAATATGGGACCTCTCACACCACATTCCAGTGTCCAATTATGTCAAGCTGTTCGGCAGCGGGTGCAGTACTCATTATAAGAAATCACCGAATATGACGGTCATAATTATATACCCTTCATTTACCACCTCTCATTAGAATGAAAGGTGGTTCTAATGAAATAAAACTCCCTTTTTTAATCTCGCCGAGAACATGTGTGGCGCTGACTTAAAGCAGCGAGTTCATACTCATAAACGGCTCCCTATCTATGACATATTCGTACTTGTAGGCGATGTTACTGTTATCTCGTAGAGACTTTTTTTTTCTTAGGGTGATCTCTTGTTGCCAGAATGCTAGTGAAATTTCTGCAATATCAGATGAAGCATGTGAAGCCGAACAAAGTCAGAATATGAAATGATACCGGTTACATGATAATTTTAACAAACAAAAAGGATATGTGTGTTGATGTTTATCATCCGTGCACTATTACCGATATTTTTTGTATGTCAACATGTTGTTTATTTTATTTCATTTTCATTTTATAGCTTTTATTATCACAATCAGAACGAAATTGATTATATTAGTGTATGAGATCTAATCAAATCAAATTAAAAGTCGTTTATGTCCTTGCGCCAGTATCATAGAAATGCTTTAAGCCGCTCGTAGCTCAAAAAGGTTACTGCTGGTAAGCATCCTTAAAAAGATGCATATTGAGGAGAGTCGGTAATTGTTCATGTGTGCAGTTCTTCAGCTGGCCTTGAAGTATGTTCCATAATTTACGACCGTTATTTTTAAGAATGAGGTCTAGAGCGAAAAGTATTTAGATAACGTTCTGGGTAGTGAAGTGAGACGAGATGGAGAATTAGAAACACTGATTCTAGTTTGACATTATCAACAATTATTATGAAGTCATGAAGTCAGCAAATTAAATTGGTAACCCTGATATTTAAATCAAATAGGCCTATAGAATTAGATCCGAACCTGATGACAGCGTTTTACGTAATAATGGTAAAACCGTAAAAAACAAATTTCAAAATCATTCGAGCTATGAATTAGGAAGTATTTGTTTGCATTTTAAAACACCATCAGGTAAATAACATGTTTACGGTTCACATTGTATCAAATAGCTATTTCAAAATAATTTTGAAATTATTTGATATCACTATGCTAATTATCTCGTTTTTTTTATTTGCATAATAATTCATTATAATGTCAAATACATGTACACAACAATAAACACGGGCATATGAATAAAAACAAAAACAAGGGAGTCAAGGGAATCTACCATTACTTTTGAAACGCGATTCCAGCATAGTAGACATACAGCAAGAGCCCATGGCTTATGTTTCACCAAAGGATGTCATACATCTAAAATGCAGTACATGGATGGTACCACAAGGAACGCGTTGGCTATGGCCGATGTAATGGAATTTGTCATTTGTGTGTACAAAATACAGAAAATATATGGTTTATAAATTTAAACATTGACCCTTTTTAATAATCACCAAATATTATCGATAACTGACAACCGTGTTAAAGGCATACAATTATTTTCTCTCGAAACGCATCATTAAGTTCACGGTCTTATGGTGAGATCGATCAATCAGCTTCAATCGTCTTCTATTATCCTACCTTTTTAGCGCAGTCTTTAGCACAATCACAAGATATCACCAGAGACAGGAGTATTTTAGAATAAAATTATTATGGATATTTTACTTATTAGATGTTTTGAAATATTTTTTTTAATGTTTTCAATTAAAATTTCAAATAATATGCCTCTGCTCGGCATGTATGTCAGATAAACGGTTCAACAGAGACCATTATCAGATATAATGTATCATGGTATGGGATGGCTTGTCATTAGACTCTCATAAGGCGAGACGTGCAGCGTCTCGCCTTATGAGAGTCTAAGGCAGGGCCAGGACTCGCCATCCATACCAAGATACATTATATCTGATAACGGTCTCTGTTTCACCATTTATCTAGTACGTAACACACTTGGCTCAACTTAACATGTACCGTCTGAGCACAATGATCTTAACTTCATCTAAAGCATGTCAATAATGTCAGACATTGCCATGAAGTGGCTTATGGACAAAAGTTATGATTTTAGAATCAATTCGCTGCTTAGTTAGGAGCCGGTGAAGATCATTTATGAGTTCTGATGTAATTGAGTCGTTCTGCATCAGTCGCGGAGACGTTCGTTTAATGTTGTTGTAAGTTTGTTGAGTAATTTATTGTTAATACCAACAAGTAGACCATTACAATAGTCAATACGCGATGTCACCAGAGAATGAATGGCCGTCTTAGTGGTCTCTTTAGTAAGTAGTACCCGGGCTTTACCAAAGTTTGCAGCTTTGGTTATTCTAGTAACTTGAGTGGCCATTGACATACTAGTGTCGAAAAAACCCACCAAGATTTTTAATTTGATCAGGCTTTATGGTAACATCAACACCAGCAATTTTAACAGAAGAAACATTTTTATCTTGTCCAGTTGGGCACGGAAATCGAGTAAGAAAACTTCCGTTTTCTCTACATTTAACTTAGCAATCATCCATATGTGAACTTCAGCAATACAGGCCTCAAATTGGGACAGATGGAAATGTAAATTCTAGTATCGTCCACGTACATTGGAAGTTCTATGCCATGCTTACGAATTATGTTGCCAAGTGAAAGCATGTACATAAGAAATAGTTGTAGACCAAGACATGATCCTTGTGGGACTCCATATCAAAGATCTTGTGTTGAAGAAAACTGGCCATCAATATGAACATTCTGTGTTCTTTTTGGCGAAATAAGTTTTAAACCAATTGAGTGGCCCTTCCCATACGAGTAAACACAATGTCATGATCAATTACGTCAAAAGCGGCGCTTAAATCAAGAAGGACAAGAATGGTGATGCCCTTACTTTCCATTTCCCACAAATGTCATTCTTGACCTTGAGCAGGGTAGTCTTAGTGCTATGGAAACGTTTATATACTGCTTGACGTGATTCATGAAGTCGGTTCAGATACATACGATTATCACGACCATGACATTAATCAGTCATCACTCCATGGCAGACTTAACAACTATATAGTACATGAAAACCATTAACATAATATGATTTTTGTACTATCTTCATTTTGACAGTTTTTCGGAACTTTGTACAGCTTAAAAGCTATTTTGATGAAATACCTGGCTAAAAGTTACCATTTATAATACAATTCGATTTTATTTTATTTGAATATGTGTCAATTTGCGTTTTCTGTCAAATAAAAGTGCAATACAACCCAACTGATACCTATTAATTAAGGACTTCATATCAACAAAAACTGGCCATCTTGTTACACAAATGACAAATCGTCCATTGCATAAAGATCCCACACTCTTAGAAAGCCAGGATCATAAATGAGACAAAAAGGATCAATTTTGATCCTTTTTAGGTATCAAATATGAGCTTACCCTTTAAGGATCAAAGTGATCCAAAAATAAGGATCACAAT
>JXSR01S074260.1:34884-49639 GCA_000969725.1 Ophiothrix spiculata | reverse complement strand
AAATTCTTATTATTTTCTGTATTTTTTGCTGCCTATTTCCACCTGTATCTTGAAAAGTTTTCTGTAGCAAAGTCCCCCTTTTCGGGGTGAGTCATCCCATATATTTGACATGCGACTCTTAGGTCACTTTGTAGGAATATCTCTACAAGACACAATCATGAAAAAGTTTGTCTGTTCAACTATGTTGTTTACAATTTCGTTAATACTATTCAAAGAAAATAAGTCCATGTTATTGAGTTGTAGTTTAAGTTTTGTTTATTGATTGACGCTGATCCCATAATTCCACGGAAAAGCTAGTAAATCTGTTACCGGTCAAAGCAACTATTAGTCTGTGGGAAAAACCTTGATTTGGGGCTTGACTGCAAAATGGAGTCCGCACAATTGTTCTTGACTGATTCTTAATCTTTGAGACCCCTAGATTCCAGAACTGAATGATGCAAAATCCGCACTATTTTTGAGCATTTTGAGAAATCCAAGATGGACGCCAAAATGACTTCCACAACATATTACGAGGTAATATTCTGACTTGTAGGGTACCAATGACAATAATCTTGGTGTCAATGTTTAAGTTTCCTGGGTTACCAATCATAATGGTATCACAATTAATCCAGATAACGCTTTTCCCATTACCAAAAATGCATTATGGCCGCCAAAATAGCACTATTTCCTTTAAAAATTGATTGAATAGCAAATAAATGTATGATCATTTTAACCAAACAATAGAAATGATTACAACATGAATACTATTCTCAAAGTATGTGAGTTACATGTTTTAAATTCAAAATGACGCCAAAGATGTGATCACAAATGGCCACCAAAATACGCTGTTTTGGTCAAAACAGGTTAAAACAACTTTAATACAGTATTCAAAGCTAAACAAACTATCCAAATACTTAGTGGAAATGAATTTAAGGTATGCAATAAAATCATTTCTTTCAAATTTTTGCTATTAACATGCATCAAATCCAGAATAGCGCTCAAAAAGAGGTCCAACATGACCACCAGATTTTTATTTTATTGTTTGAAAATACATAAAAGCAACAATAGTACAACGTTAAACACATTGAACATTGAAAACAATGAATGGAAAACAGCTGAAAGAGTTAAAACAAAATAATATCTCCCGAAATGTTGTTGTTAATATGTTTTAAATATCTAAAATAACAACCATATTGAGGTCCAAAGTGGCTGCGCCAAATATTCTATCGATAAAAAAATGGATAAAGTGACATAATTCACATTATTCAAACTATAAGTAATCAAAATAATCAGTGGAAAATTGCTGTGAGGGTTTCAACAACATAATTAATTCTCCCAAACCAATGTTGTTACCAATATTTTTTATTATTCCTTTGTCCGTTTTGCCGTTAAAATGCTTTAAATCACAATGGTCCCACCTTTGAATTTGAAATATGTTCACAGCATTAATTTTGAGAAAAATGATTTTGCTAAAAATCTCAAAACCATCGCTCACGCTACTACGCTCCGACCCATTTTTGCGCAAAAAACAATAGTCTTGGACCTCATTATGGGAGCTGTTTTGAATTCATAATTTGGGTGAGAGGATTCTGATAAACAGTAAATGTATTTAATACTGTATGAACGTTGCTCTAATCCACTTCTTAAGAACATCAACAATAAAATAAATATTAATAATGATAGTAAGACTGTTGTCCGTTTAATTTGCATTGAATATTTAAAGTTTGAAATGTTGCATTAATGTCACTCTAATTCATTATGAACACAAATGTATTTCGGTGGCCATTTTGGACATCATTACGGCCCCATTTTGTTTCAAAAAACAATATAACAACACATGGGAAAATTATTCTGTTGTAACCCTTTTAGACATTTGTCACTTATTGTTATAAATATGTATTGCGCTCTTGTCCCTTTATGTTGAATTCATTCATTTTAACAACATAATAATATTTTTGCGGCCATTAAAGACATTGATAGGGGCACCATTTTGAATTTTAAGGATGTGTATAACAATATTCGATAAATAAGTTATACTGTTACAACCTTAAACCATTTCACCTTATAGTTTTGAACATATGTTTTACACGTTGGAGGCACATCCCCGTGATCAGTTTTGTACTAAGTGCCCCTTGTTATGATTATAAACCCCCAAAATATGTCCTCATTCTAGCATCATGGTCAATATCTACTATTCTGAAAATATAAAAATATTTGCCATCAATCTTTTAATTCGTGTTGTTGTTGTTGCTGTTGTTGTTTTGTGTGTGTCTGGGGGTACTCAACTTTCATTTTGGTATATAGGCGTGCCGAGTGCGGAGCTTAAAGAGCGGAGGGACAGATGTAGGCACCAAACAAAGGGCTTAACATGTTTAAAAAACGGATTCTTTGGATATACGTGTGTGCCTATGCAACGTTTTCGTAATGTTTGTGACATGTTATTTTGCTGTACTAATTAACTAAAAAGACGGTCAAATTTGATGAAACTTGGTATGGGGTATACCTATACATGTTACCTTTGCATATGGAAGTTCATTCTAATTAAACTCCTCGGTGTACATGAAAACAGAACTTTGCAACGTTTTCGTGACGTTTGTGACATGACAAGGTAATTAGCATAATTAATTGGGTCACTTGTATTATATAATAAACAAAACTTAAAGTATAGATATTCATCATAATAAACGTTAAAACAACAGATTCATTTTATATTTTATTAGAAAGGCTTCAAAATTGGGTAAAACACCGAATTTAGCTATAGTTTATTCATATATGTTAATGTCTTCAAAACAGATTGAATACACAAATATCAGAAGAAAACTAAAGCTGATATTGAATGTTTGTTCATTGTAGAAAACAAAAATAATCAAGAAAATTTGCTGTTGTTTATTTCATTTTGGCCATATTTAGGACCACTTACTGAAGAATCTGTTGCTGTTTAGCTGAGATGCATGTGTGCTCAGAAGCAGCATTGAGTTAGATCAATACTTTATGCAACGATAATGTTCCCAGCTCCCACATGTCTCTAAAGATGGCGGTACAATGCCAGTGATAAATCGAGTTTAGGCCAAGTCAGCTTGTTTTTTCTGGGCATACCCTGAGGATATCAGATGGAGAGCCTAGTAGGTCGTATGCTTTATACACATCATCATTTGGGAGGAGACAGACAGACCGTCAAAGAACATTATCTCGCGTACATCCAAAAGCTCGTGAGGCTGTCACCAACGTGGCCCAAAACAGGTGTGACTGGAGGAAACTTGTGATCATCTGCTGTAACAGAGTGATGATTACAATAATGCAAACATTAAACAAATTTGTAAACTACTCTAGCTGTTACAGTAACTGGAACTAGCGAGATAATGTTTGGTTAGTCGAACGGCTTTCCCATCACTACCGGCGTCAATGAGAAGTCTGTTACAAGCAAGGCTATAAAGAGGTAATCTAAATGTCATTCTATAAACTGTAACGTATCATTTCATCGATCGTTTTTACTTCATAACTTCTTTCGATCTGATCAGCAGTGCTATAATAGTCCGTGTGCTGGGTGGGTTCCCGTGTCCATGAAATGTACCCTAAGTTACTCTCTACAGCCATGGTCTATACCACCAAGCATAACAAAAAAGTGAGGGTAGACTTTTGCTTCCCCGGCACTTTTTCCGCTAGAGGGCGTTTTCAAAATGGCCGCCAAAATACCATATTTTCATAATAAACCACTTGAAAACAACATGTAAACCACTTAATATCATAATTTATCATTGCGAAATGGCTTTTGTAGGTATGGAAAACATATTGAGATTAATATAAGGTCATCAGCATGTATCAATTTCAAAATGGCCGCCAACATGGCCGCCAAATAACATATTTTTTATGAAAATCAATAAAAACAAGCTTTTAGGAATGAATAATCAATAGAAAGAACCTTTTGTGGTTACCATAAGTTTATTTGTCTTCAAATAGTGTTATTATCATATTTCATATTCAAAATGGCACCCATTATTGTTCCAAAATGGCCGCCGGTATACATTTTTGTCACTCAAAATAGAATAAAAGGGAAATAATCCAGCATTTAAGTACTAAATATTCATAATAATCAATGAAACATTGCTATGGGAGTAGCAGAAGACCCATTTCTTCCGCACTTATGTTGTTAAAATGTTTCAAATCCAAGATGGGGCCCATACAAAGGTCGAAAATGGCAGCCAAAAGTATTTTTTGTCACTCTAAAAAGATTTCAGGTGGCATGAAAACAGCATTTTAGACATTAAATAGTCAAATCATCAATGCAAAATGGCCTAGAGGGTAACAAGAGACACATTTTTGCTCAGGTAATGTTGCTAACACGTTTTAAATTCCATATGATACCCAAAATAAGGTCAAAAATGGCAGTCAAAATACATTGCTGCCACTTAAAAAGATGAAAATGGCTTAGAAACAGCATTAAAATCATCAAATATTTAAAAAATAATCATTAGAAAATGGTTTGAGAGTAAAAACATACAAATTTCTACCCAATTATTAGTATGTTGGTAACATGTTTCAAATTTAACATTTCGCCTACTGCAAGTCATAAGTTGCCGCCAAAATCAAATTTGATGCTCAAAAATTGTGAAGAGTGGCGTTTAAGGTGTCTGGTCCAGATAGATCTGACTGTAATTTTGCTAATAAAAAACGTCATTAATTATATTTTGTCGATCTAGAACCAATTTTGAATTAAAAATTGGGGTCACGGGATTCTTTTTTGCATGCAAGTCAGTTTCAAAATAGCATTTTATTTGAGCTTTTTGGGAAGAATTAGTACAGGGGTCTATGGGAAATGTGACAAAAGTGACATTATTTAGTGTTTTCAAAAACTTTCCACTGAAATTATGTTTTTTCAATTAACAAATAGAAAAATGGGGGTCATCGACCTATTTTTCACGAAAAATGAGAAAATGTGACAGTTTTTCGGCTTTAAATCATTATTCTGCGTATTCTATGCATGCGTGTTGCTGCACTTGCGAAATAAAAACAACTTGCGTACCAGTACGCGAGGACTAAACAACTTAAACAGAACATTTAACATTAAAAGTCGAAATAGTCAATGCAAAATGGCTTCGAGGGTAATAACTGAAACATTTCTTCCCTGTGAATGTTGTTAATCTGTTTCAAATGCCAGTTGATGTCCACAGTGAGGTCCAAATATACTTACATAATACATTTGAAATTTGAAATATTAACGCGATACAAGTTCAAATGGATTTGACGAAAAAATACTCCGATTGTACCCGTTTCAACATCAATAATGAGATCCACATGGCCACTTATATACACTTTTACACTAAAACTTGCATAAAAGTGCCATTAAAAGAACATAAAAAACATTACTATTCAAAATAATAAATTAAATATGCTTTGCTAGATAATAATAAACCAAATCCTTCCAAATGTCAACATATTGACATGTTTGAATCCCAAATTATGTGCATTATTGTCAAAATAGCTACCAAGATACATTTTCACCATATTTTCAGAACCGGGCTATAGTGGCATTGAAAGTGAAATTAAATATCTCAATTATCAATAGAAAATGGTTCTGAGGTAGAACTATTCTGAGGATAACGGTAGAAACATTTCTCCCCCCTAAATATATTGTTTTAATATGTTTAAAATCCTTATTGTCGCTTAACTATACCTAAACCTAAACATTAGAGAGAACTACCATTAGCCACCATTTTGGGTCTCGTTTTTTTACACAGTTTTGTTACAATTGTTCTTTTTGAACCCCAGGAGCAATATTCCATTGATTAATTACACTGTTTTGACATTTTAATGGTGCTTTAACCCATATTCAGTGTTCAGATGTATCATGACGGGCATTTGAAACAGAATAACAGGATTATCATGGCAGAAATGTTTCAGTTGTTACCCCGAAGTCATTTTACATTATCAACTAAATCTTGATTTTACATTGACCAATGACCATATTTTCACAATCATTGTCTTTGACTTTAAAATATTCAAGCTGTATAATGTGGCATGACTCGACTATATATCCTATAAAAGTAAATAGCAGGTGATTTTTTTCAGCTGGATATTATATCATATTCTAAAATCAATAAAGATCTTATTTTACAAAAACAAAAAATAATGATAATTGAAATTTCATCACCCGGCAACGCATGATGTCATCTTTGTATGATGGGTGTTCAAGAAGTATGCATCATATATATTTGACACAACTGAACGTATATACGTACATTTCGGCTGGTTTAACGAAAACATGAAAACTTATCCCGTCTGATGATAGAACCCAATGATCGTTGAGTGAGGGTTTGCCATGAAAATGCCAGTAACGGCTGCACGCCTGTAAATGGACTTGTGCAACTCTTAATTCCAAAGATAGTCACCTGAAATAATGCTGTTATATATGCTTCTTCAACAGACCATCTCAGTCCAAGGAAGGTGAGGTCCCTCTGTATGACATCTTCCCAAGTTGTCTTGGGACGTCCCATGCGTTGGTTTCTGGTGATATAAGGTCTTTGGAATCCTCGTAGGGTCCATACGTTATACACTCCTAGAAACCCAGGATCAAATATGAGACAAAAAGGATCAATTTTGATCCTTTTTAGGTATCAAATATGAGCTTACCCTTTAAGGATCAAAGTGATCCACAAATAAGGATCACAATTCTTGATCCGAAAAAAGGATCAAATATTTCTTATAAAAAAAGATCTGCCTAAAAATATCTCACTGAAGTGACCCTAGCAGGGTTTGAACCCACGCCGCACGTACACCGTGTAACTACGAGATCATCGCTCTAACCACTCGGCTACGGGACAGGCAGTTGTCAAGTGTGGTGAAATCATCATATTTATACCATTGTATACATTCCCGGCTATGTAGTGGATATGGGGTGTACTCAAATATGAGACAAAATATCTCGTTAGATCCAAACGCGGTATCAAATATGAGGTCATCCTTTCCGTATCAAAGTAATTCAGAAATACGGATCAAAACTTTGATATTGTAATCAAAAAGGATCAAAATAAGATGATCCTAAAACCGGACCAAAAATGATCCTGGTGAATTTGATCCATTTGTATATATTGATCCGAAAAAGGATCAAAACGATCCACGTTGGATCAAAAGTGACCCTTAAAGGATCAAAAGAAAATGATCCGGAAAACTACTCGTATATTTGATCCCGGCCTTCTAAGAGTGTAGGTACCCAAACTATTTCAAACTAATAAAGTAATTTCAACATTTCTAGATTTTGTGTAAAAAAATCATAAAGTTTAGTACTAATCATTTTGATTCACACTGTATGTCCGACTACATAGGCGTGTACAATAATATTGCAGCATTGCGAAAGTGCACAAGCAGTATCATAGTTTTGTCTAGTTTAGTATTTTGTGTATTAAATTTGATTAATTTTGTATAGGGAAAATATTAACATTATTCTATTGTTCCCTGCACATACCGTTATAATATCCGTCACCTTTGATTATTTGTCTTAATAAAAACCTAATGAAACATGTCCCCACAAGAACAATTGACTCAAAATAGAAAAGCTTGTCATCCTGATATAAATCATTCACTAAGTGGATATGATAGCAACTCAACAGATTTCATTAGATATTATTGTATCCATCAATCATACTTGTCCCATGAATAAAATCAAAGCTCTAAGCAAAAGGCGACTTAGTTGGTTTATTAAAATATTTTTGAGAGGTCAATTGTCATTGGCCACTGAAAGGGTTAAATATGCACTTGGGTAATGGGTAAATATTTCTCGGGCGTGTTCAGAAAGTTCGTCGCCCGAGGTAGAAGGAGGTGACCTATGCATTTTTGTTTTTAAAATATTATTAAAATGTTGTTGTTTTAACTTTATTGATGAATGTCTGAAAGGTTTCAAGTAAATATGAGGTATGCTCTGGCAAAATGAGTAAAATTGTAAATGTCAAAATTGTGTTTATGACATATTTTAATTCCCTATAATCTCAGCATTTGAATGATAATGATAATATATTACACTTTCTTTCTCTGTTCTTCATTTAGAGAGATAATCCAAAGCAGTCCACTGAATATATTGCCATACAAATTTACTTCAACTCGATTTCAAAGATATTGATTACTACAATATATAATACAGCAACATACACTTCCCGGCAAAGTTGATCTTCAAAACTTTCGGTATAGGTAAACACTTATGCATGAAGGCGTTTTAGGTCAAAAACGAAATTTAAATTTTTCATCCTTTTTTTACTGTAGATGCCATTTATTCAAAATGTAGATTTGCGACTTTCCTCTCATTCAGCCAGAGCAGCCTACATATGTGGCTGAGCAGCCCGTATGAGCCGTAAATGCCAGAAACTTCATTTTGCTCTACAGGTGAAAATACATGTCAAGCTTGTAATTTGTCGAAATTGATTTTTGACAGATTCACAATCCTCGTGCTTACTATAAAATACCAGCAAAGTTGCATTTCAAGAAAATTATAGGAAATATGAAATAAATCTGCTTAGTTTTGAGACAATCAACAGAAAATATAGGGCTTACTGATCTTTAAACGCGTTTATATCAGATACTTTTTACTTCCTGACACACACTGACGGACAATAGCTTGACTTCTGGAAACCGTGTGAATTTCATTGAGATGTCAAGTTTTAACATATGGTCTTTGCAAATAATTAAAAGGCTAAAAATTAGAAAAGGTGGTATTTACGGCTGATTTGGGATGGACGTTACTTGTTAATCACATTCTTGAATTGCAAGAGATTATGAAACCTCTGACAACTTTAACCTTAAGGCTCTGTCAGACATCACCGTATAGAGCAAAACGTACGAATAACGTACAAAAGTTTCACATATTGAACGTATGTTCAACGGACCACCACAGTATGAATAACGAATTAAACGTATACATAACGGACAGACCGTATGGATAACGTATTGAACGTACTTGTAACGAGTACATGACGAACAACAATGCATAAAGCAGAACAATAGTGGGATAAAGTACGTTATGCGTACGTTTTGCTCTATACGGTGATGTGTGACAGAGCCTTTAGCTACGTTTTGACTTCGAATATAAATGAGTTTAATATTTCAAATGAGACATGCGCGTCTTACCACTGGTAGACAAGAGCTCATATATGGTACCGCGGGATTTAAATTTTAAATCTGAACTCGGATTAAAATCAAAAGTAAATCTTTAAAAATTAATTTGTATCTTTAAAGACTGTTCTACTTAGTTCAGTCTTAAAGCAAGGATAAATTGTTAATCTTTTATAGGATTTAAAGGAAAAAGTGCAAATATCGGAAAATTGACTAGTCCCATGGATTGTATAGTATCACGTGGTTGCGATTTGGCATTGCATGAATAGACATTTTTGTGCTCATTATTACTATGTACGTTTTGTCAACAAAATTTTCCAGCTTGCGAGCGAAAATCATCTCGCATTTCAGTGCGATGAAAGTGAGAAATAATTATATCGAGACCCATACATGAAAAGATGCACTTATTCTTAACAGCTTTTGGCTGGTGGTACCATAGACTGACTGACAAAAAGAGTAAAATTTTCATTTGAAATCAGCTGAGTAAGCTTAGTCTTGTTAATGTTCACCTGTTATTTGAATCTGTAGTGCGATTCCAAAGTAACATTTGTGACCAAAAAAGTGAAAATTAAAAGAAATCTTGACGATATGATTGTTCACTTTATGAAATTAAATGTAAATATCTTTTCCAAAATCTGTTTATAAAATTCACTAACACGTCAGAGATTTTTTACTTTTAAGTTATTTAGTCAAAAACAATTTCTGTGCAACGTTATCGAACGTCAAATGAATTTTATTCATAATTTTGATATTTGATTTAATTTTCAAACACATACACTGAAAACGATTATTAGTCAAAATTTGTCCTATTTGACTAATGAAAAATTAGTCATGCAGAGTGATTTTTTTCATAATTCATGAAAAAATGCTGTAATTGTCTTTGAAATGTTGAAAAACAATGTTTGATGTTCAAAAAATAGTTTCCATCTCTAAATAATCAATTTGTAATTTGGTTATTATTAGTTAATTGATAAATGATCAATCACAGGACTAATTAGTAAATATCAAATGTTTCTTTAATTAGTCAATTGACTAATTGAATTACGCAGGACTAACTGAATGACGAATTAAATTTCTAATTTCTGATGGATATTTACCATTAATTAGTCCGTTGCAATGACAAATCATGAATTATATTAGTCATTGTGACTATCTACAGTTAGTCCTGCGTCATGCAATTAGTCAATTGACCAATTAAAGACGCATTTGATATTCACTAATTAGTCCTGTAATTGATCAATTATCAAATAACTAACAATTAACTGATTACAAATTGAAAATTTAGAGATAGAAACTATTTTTAAACACTAAAAATTGTTATTCAACATTTCAAAGACATTTACAATTTTTGATTAGTCAAATAAGACATGTTTTTTGTCTTATTAACGTTTTCAGTGTACACGTACACGTCTTGACCCCACCAGTGAGCACTATCATCAACAACAAACTCGTAGATAGAAATTAGCATAGACATTTTGGTGTAAAGTTTTGATAACGTTCGTGACATTTTTGAATTAAAACATGTGTTCACTCATGCACACAGATAGAAAACTTCACAATTTCTGTTTTTAAAATACTTTTCATGTACCAAATAACAAATGTTTGACAGAAAAATCTGCGCCGAATATTTTTTGTAGTTATTTTGAGTTGCCTTTGTAGTAGAAGAGATGCCTTTATGAGCTTATGTTTAACAATAAGTTACAAATTGACAAAGGATAATTTTCTCTCGATCTTTAAGTAATGTCACTCAGAACATTAGTGGCACATGCCACTTCTCATCACAGGGGCAAAAGAGGTCTATTACAGAATCTACAGTGGTATCTCAGTAGCGCCTCTTTTCATATTATCATTCCAGCATACCACTGTGGCAAGAAGTGGCATCTAAATTAAATGGTATTAATTTTCAAAATCTAAATACCACCCCGTCATATTTTCTGGCGTTATTATGATATATTGCAGTAGCTGATCGTACTCGTTGTAATATGTATTGATATGATAGGACCGTACCTATATGGCAAGCCAAAATGTAATATAAGTCGATAAACATTGTTTATCACAGATAAACATTGTTTTTCAACTGAAAAAACTGAAAAACATTTGTTTTTCTGGTGAAAAACATTGTTTTTCACGATAAAGTATGTTTTCACTTGAAAAACAATGTTTATCGATCGATAAGCTATGTTTTTCAATCGAAAAACATTGTTTTTTCAAGTTGATAAAACATAGTTTAAAACATAGTTTTTCTACTGAAAAACAATGTTTATCGATTAACAATGTTGTTCACATGAAAAACATAGTTTATCGAAAAAAACAATGTTTTTTCACTCGATAAACACAGTTTATCCAAAAACTATGCTTTTCACTCGATGTACATAGTTTTTCGATAACCACTGATTTTCGAGAAAGTATGTTTTTCGATAAACAATGGGTTTTTTTTGCGCCATTTTGAATTTGGAAGATAAATTTTAACTGTTTTTCCGACCAAATGTATTTGCTTTAACTTTAGCAATAATTTTCAATATCAAATTTGAACATAAATGTGCTTTACAGTTTCAAAGCCATTATAATGAAAAAATTTAATTTTAGCGGTCATTTTTAGTAGAACAATCTTTTTTATTAACCCAAAAATAGCTCTAATGTTTTGACTTGTCATCTGTGTAACGACTTTGACTATAACTTATAACTTTTCTTGAAGTTTGATATTTACTGAAAATAATCCAAAAAACCGACGGTCTATTTGATTTGGATCGACTATAGTGCTGCACGACCGCAATTTTGAACATTTGTGAAATCATGTCCATGCAAATAACATATATATGTATTTACAAAGGGTGGTTAAAGTCTTTCAATGTGTTTATGAGAAAATTACAACAGCTCAGTTTACATGAATTTACATATTGAATGTTCACTCAAGGGGCTCGAACTCGTGACCTACTGATTCGGAGTCCTGTGCTTTTCCACTAGACTACACGAGCTCTCATTTACAGAGATCATTAAATGCACTAGAAAGGTATTTTTTCTGATATGAGTACGTAGTACAATTATAGAATATTTCGAGTACACCTTAACCGTACTCGAATCTTAGCAGGAATGCAAAGAAAAGCTAGTCTTAAATCGACTCCTTCAGCAATCCAAAACGAAATAACAAATCAATCACTCTCTATGTGCACTACGTGATAAGTCCAATAGAACGTGACTAATCTGTATTTCATACAACATTAACCGTCGTAGAGCAAGATCAATAAATCAAGTCAGACTTGACAGAACAGGCAAAAAAGAATTGCAGACTTAATGTAAAAATATGTTACAAAGATTTCTTGTATCGTGAGAAGAAAAATGAGAATGCGTTCAATCAATCCTGGTGTACTAAAGTAATTAAGACCCCCTAGATTCAAAGTCCACCATCCATTGGCAATAAATGAATAAAGCGAGAAACTAATGTTGCGTGAGAGTTGTTAGCCTATATAAAATATAAAGTAGATCCAACGGACAAGGTACAAAACACATCAAGGATCAAATTTTATATGGAAGATTACTTAGAGTACAATTATATAATTAAAGAATAACAAAGTCAGCCAACTTAATGTGGGGAGGATAACAACATAAGCCTAATGTCTAGAAAAATATAATAATGAAAAGAAAAAATATAAATTACTTCGAAGGCCTAATATATGCACAAACAAAATATAACAAACAGCAATTAACAAAAATGGATGATCCACAAAAGAGACGATTACTTAAGGGGCACACCATTAGAATTCCAGGGGGGAGCAGGAAGTTTTTTCAAAACAAAAAATTCCCTCAATAGGCAGAAAAAAAAAGATCACCCCTTAAAACATGGAATAGGAAAAAAAACCAGTAATTTCTAAGAAAAAAAATCAACCCCGAACCCAACTTCCTGCTCTCCCCCCTGCAAATCTAATGGTGCGCCCCTAACGGACTGTAGAAGCTTTTGGAAAGTATGCTTTTCTTCTTCGGGTTCACAGGAACATAAAAAAAAAATGTATATAAAACTACAACAACATTATTAAAATACTAGGGGGCCCGCACACAGTCACACAGTTGTTGTGGTCACCTTGAAATGACCTCAGATGACCTTAGATGATTTTTTTGAATATTTTGCATTTGACCTTGGAAATGACCTTTTGACCTTGGATAATCTTTTGACCTTGACCTTGAGCAAAGGGCTGTCCATGGTTCAAGGGGACCAATTGCTATTCATGGTCCAAGTTTGGATTGACCTTAGGTCAACTTTTTGGACAATTCCTAGCTTTGACCTCAGATTGACCTTTGACCTTGGATGACCCCCACCGGACCACCCCTATATTACGGAGGGGACCAATTGCTATTTATGGTCTAAGTTTGGTCCAGGTAGGGTCAAGGGTTTAGGAGGTATGGCTGTGACCTCGAAATGACCTGGGATGACCTCAGGTCAACTTTTAGGACAATTTCAAGATTTAACCTCAAATCGACCTTTGACCTTGAATAGCCCCCACCGGACCACCCCTATATTACGGAGGGGGCCAATTGCTATTCATGGACAAAGTTTGGTCCAGGTAGGGTCAAGGGTTCAGGAGTTATAACCGTGACCTCGAAATGATCTGGGATGACCTCAGGTCAACTTTTTGGACAATTTTAAGATTTGACCTCTAAATGACCTTTGACCTTGGATGACCTTACCGGACCCCCTCGAAAACGCAAACTCGATCATCCTCGGACCAAGTTGCACCCGTACCCACCCACCAAGTTTCTGGAGCGTGCGACCCACCGTCTCCGACAAAATAGATGGACAGACACACAGACAGACAGACATTGAGTATTATTATATAGATATTTCGACAAATAATAAAATACAGAACTTATCTTAACTGATTCATGAGGCTAAATGAAGCTACCATGTACACAGATCAATACTTTATGGCAATGTCAATTGCAATGACAGATGATTGATTGGATTAGGGTGTATAATATGAGTTGGGATTAATTTTCTTGAATATTGATCACCATTCAATATGGTGCCACGATGTTACTTGTACTGTTTCCCAATGTTGAATCTGTATTCAATTGAAAACCCGGAACCCACAATGTTAGTTGTTACTACCACTATGTTAGTTTGTGCAATAATATTCGTGGTCAAAAGTGTCAACTGCTTTTGACAAATCTAAAATATACCAATTGATTGCTTGCTATTTTCTACTGCGTTACATATGCAGCGGCGTTGCTAGTTGATGTGGCGCCCGGGGCAAGAAACAAAAATATTGCCCCGCACATCCCCCCCCCCCCTGAGCGCGTAAGGCGAGCACAAATGGATTGGGTCCAGGGGGCCGTATTAGGGCCCCTGGTGGGGTCCAGGGGCAAAGTCCAGGTGGGGGTCGAGAGGGCGAAGCCCCCCGAAGCCAGAGAGCTTCTACACACTTTGAACGACAGGAGATGCTTTTTCCTGGGGCAAAATACTTTTTTATGATACCCATTGACTTAAGGACGCTAGTGAGAGCAGGAGAAAAAATACCTATAGTTTGGGTCCAGGGGTAAAGCCCCGGTGGGGGTCGTGGGGGCGAAGCCCCCCGAAACTATATGGTTTTACTGCATTTTATGCTTTTTTGTGGGCTGATATGAAAGCCCCAGTGTGGGTCGAGGGGGCGAAGCTATAGGGTTTTAATGTATTTTGTGCTTTTTGTGG
>JXSR01S074258.1:43118-63158 GCA_000969725.1 Ophiothrix spiculata | reverse complement strand
CCCGGCGGATGTCCAGTGGGCAGAGCCCCTTGGGTGGGTCAGAGGCGAAGCCCCCTGAAGCCCTAGCGTTTTTTTGCATTCTAAGGGTGTTCCTAACACGTATTTTGTGGGTAATGTGAACAAATTTGCAAATGAATAAAAACCTTGTGTGGGGGGGGGGCATTTGATATTGTGTCCCCCACCCTTCAAAACGTGGGGGGACGTGTCCCCCTGTCCCCCCTCAAATGACGCCCATGATGACATCAAATCAATAAAACAATGGAAACAACCGACAACCCTTATTTGTTTAAAATCATTGTATAGAAACTTTAAAAGATTGAGTGCTTTAGTCCGCGTTTGGGAATACATCATTATTGACATTGCAATACCTGTTATTTTGAAAATGTTCCTTGTTGTTGATTATTCACATACCTGCAACGTGCAACAGAAAAAGTTGATCATGCAGAATCAAGAATTTTTCCTACCTCTATAAGTTATTTCGGATTAAATTTTTGCACAATGTTTCACAGAGGCCCCTGGCCAGTCAAGTATAATGTTTTAGGCAAGGCGTGACCACAGTTTTTCAAAACACCCTAAAGATGTTGTATATGGTTTTAAAAAGCGCTTATTTCTTGAACTTAATTAAATGGCTGTTTTTGATACAACCCCAACTCACCTCAAAAACAATTCACCTTTTCAATTCACCTCAAAAACAATTCACGTTTTCTTGGTCACGCCTTGCCTACTGCATTATTCTTGTAAAAAAAACGTTCTAAAATGTTCCTCTCATCGCAAGAAAGCAAGAAAAATATACTTTTATAACCATTCATGAATGGTTCTTGAGTTATGTCCAAAAACACGTAAGGTCGTACCAGGGGGTCATAAGATGGATCTATGGGTGCAAAACTGTCTGCACAAAGTAATATTTTACTATTGGCTAAGATCAATTCAACCGTCGTACTTGTCGATCGGAAACCATCGCTTTACACTGCTCTGGAAGGTGAATAAATAGAAACAGGGCCTATCAAGAGCCACTGTCATAGGTTTTGTGTTTTTTCTTAATTAACATACCGTATATTATCAATAACTGACAAGTCAACACGGTGCCTGAATATTTATAATGTGTCTAGCTAAAATTTTCTTAGACTTTTTATTAAAATAAGAAGGTAGCCTCTTCAAATTCTAAAATACATATTGCAAACATACGCATATTACCCCGTGGTATACGACACTAATACCGACTCAAACCTATACTTTTACACAGTGTAAGAATATTATCAAATAATCAATTTTCTATGAAAATGTAGGTTAAGCTAAAGAATTATAAGCTCTTCAGTCTCATCATCAAATAACCGGAGGTAATATGACCTTTTAACACCCTCCTCCTCCCTAAATTACCATCAATCCCCTGAGTGTTATAGAGATGACGAATGGCCTGTGACTAATGGGATGATGTTAATGATAAAAACGAATCAAAAAGAGGATGGGTTAAATTGAACTTGAAGTGAAAGCTGTCAGGCTTGCTAATGCCCAAGATAATGGTGAAAAAACTTGAACTGATTTATACAACTGGACATATGTACTGCTGCCGTATGAGATGAACATGTGTTTTAGATACCACCAGAAAAAATGATATCTGTATTCAACCTCTATTAAGCAGTGACATAAAATCTAGGAGACTTCATATCACATTTATTTACATTTATTCACACCATTTATATACATAATGCTTGAAAAATAGATTTTGTAGAATTTTTATATAAAACGTAGAATCCAAAATTACATCTATTTGCTTGATAATATTTTAGATAGTGTATAGTGGAATGGATAGTTGAATTTAAAGTAATCCCATCCCAAATCCAAAATATAGATTTTGACGCGTGTCAACTTTCCATCTATTTCACTATTTGTTATTTCCCATTTGTGTCAATAACCTCAAATTTCATGTCGATCAAAATAATTCATAGCCATAAAACCATTACATCTCGCCCTGAATGGTCTTGTTAACAAAAACAGCCACAAACCAGACCAATCAAGTCTGCATATCACGGCGAAATTAGCCAATATGTACACCCTGGACAAAATCGAGTACAAAAATAGTACAACATTCCTAAGGTGCACATTTGGAACATCATTTAAGTACAATTTGAGTACATTTATAGTACACAAATTTGTACTATATTTGTACTAAAACTGTTATTGTGTTCCAAATGTGCACCTTAGGAATGTTGTACTATTTTTGTACTCGATTTTGTCTAGGGCATGTTACTTGTCGTTATCACAAAAAATACAATTATTTTCACACCGAATTGTGATCAGCAATCAAAATGGCAGCCGTTACTTTCAACCTGTAAGTCTTTCAGCACTTACCATGCTTACCGCAGATATGATTTAGGGAAACAGTTTATATTGCGCATGTGTAGAAAAATCTGAACTAGATGGAATCATGCGTTAATTATATGACACTGAAATACATGTAAGCCATTTGTAAAACAGGACATCATGATATATGCGTGAGTACGGTTTACACAAGGGAGAATAATCAGAACTAGTTAGAGTTAACGGGAAAATATTAATCACATCACGGCCCAGATTTGATGATAACTGTAATTTGCAAATGTCATTATACAGTACGATGATACGATCTTCAATGCAAGACATTCTATTTTGGATGAAAGATTGTGTACCATTACTTTTTTATGCGAACAACAAAGGAATGAAGAGACAAAATTATTAACTATTGCCTTTCCCTTAAATCAAGTATGAGGACATTATTGTACCAAGACGATTTTACAAATCAAGACAGTAGACATAGAAATTGAAACAAAAAACCCTACCTTATATGAAAAATATTTCGTGTTGCATTGATGCCTTTTACTGCATAATTATATACAAAACTAGACCTTTTCCTATGAAACGACCATGTTGAAAGACAAAAGCATCATATCAACTCTTTTTAAATTTTCACATTTATTACAAAACCTGAAACGATAAGTTGATTAAATATTACCTTTCCATTAAACCAAACCTAAGGACATAAATTGATAAATTGTAATTTCAAATCAAGAGAGGATACATACAAATCGAAAACAATTTCATTTGCATGTTTGGGTTTGATCATATTTATTTATTCATTACGTCTTTTTTGTTGATACATTGATGTCTGAATTTAATATAAAAAAAACCTACTAGCTTTTCTTGGTCAAGGACACATAGGGATTACTTTTAATTAATAATGTGGCTCACGTAACTACAAAAACTGCAAGGAAAGGGGAAATTGGATGTCTAACAAAATTGCACTAGAAATATGAAAGAAGCGGGAACGATTTTTAAGAAGAAGGAAAAATACAATGTTTGTTAAGTGGTTTTGCTGTTACATAAAAACATAGAGATATGAAAAAGTTAACATAATCTTGGCATCCCAAACGTTAACTAACGGATTTCCCCGCACTTTAGCAACCAATCTTCTAAAGTTTCTGCAAGAAAGTGCAGTGATGTTACACAATTCAGCATTGATTAAGAATCTCTTGTCGGTTGTTTCCGTTGTTTGATTGATTTGATGCTGAAAGTCGAGCTCGATGTAATCATTTGAGATAAAGTAGCTTTAAAGAGGAAATTGGATGTCTTCTTTAAACGTAAAATAGTGCACCACCCATCTCATGATGGTGATGTAAGCTATGCCAACATGGTCACATCATATGTAACACATTGACGTTAAAATTCATATCTGATAAACCATAGTCTACCTTAAAAACAACAACAAAAAGGTAAAAAAACCGCAAAGCCAAAGTGATTGTGATAAAACAAATCATCTCCTCCCTATTTTTGGGGAATAACTTTTCACAAGGAATACATGTAGTATCTCAATTTTGAGAAACTCACCAAAATCGAGGGTTTTTTTTTACCAAATAGTTCCTTCTTTGTTTGTTCGTTAGTTTCTTTTTTCTTTCTTTCTATGTTCAGATGTTAGCAGGTGTTGTCGCTGTTGTTTGATTGCTCATTTCTTTGTTTATGGATTTGTTCGTTTGATTTGTTTGTTTGGTTTGTTTTACTTGGTTTTTATTTTTTTAAACAAGCCTTGAAGAAATATTTCCTCAAACATGTTGAAGCATCTTCATAGTTTTGAAAATGCTGATCACAATAGCTCAAATAAAATGGATTTTTTGCATTTGCTGCCTGCGCTTTGACAATCATTTCACTGTTAAATAAGTAATATTCAATAAAACTAAATATGGCATCGTTTGTCGTTTATGAAAGCAAATTGAATGTTGCCCATTAACATTTTCAAGGGGCAATAAAGCAAGTCTCACGAATCTACTTTTTTTATTGTCCCTTCAACTATTCATATTCACTTCTTTACCTACACCTTTATCACATCCAAACAACAAATTCTAAACATGCATATTCTAAATTTCCCTGGGTATTCAATTCTCTATATAATTCCTGTTAGGAAATTCATAACACATAACACATTTTGCTATCATTCATACATGGCTTGTACTCCAGTCAAGATATTTGTAAGGAATATTCATGGCGTGAAGTGTTCTCCGTAAAGGTTAAGTAACACTCGGTGGTTTTCAAGACGAATTTCCTTTCTTATCATGCTTATGTCAAGTATTGTAGAGCTCAGACATAGTACGCTCCACTTATGTTATGAAAGCTGGTAATTTGTTTTGTATGATGCATGAATGATATTAAATTTCACTGAGAAGAAGAAGCGACGGAGATCAACCATTTACAAAGTGGTTATTTTGTGATTAACGAAAAACAGCTACCGGAACTCAAAACCAATTTGTTAAGATAGTAATTTGCATTAAACATAATCGCGAAGATCTATCATATAGACCTTGATTATTGCATTTCAAAAACAATAATGAGGTTCATAATTGTGCAGGTCTTACGGTTTTTTAAAACTTTTTTAGTGTTGAAGCAGAGGTTAGATGACACTTCCTTAGGGTTTTTTACGAAGCATAGAATAGAACAAATGTCAACAAATGCCCCACCCAAAAAAAAATCGCTTTTCAGTGAAAAAAATCAATGAACAGTCTGTTACAATGTCTACTAAGATCAAAGAAGGACTTGCTGAGTATATAGTGAATGTACATGCCAAAATTTGATTGAATGTTATTTTTTGCTATCGCTCGAATATAGGAAGCCATTACTTGCTTGATATGTTGATGTTAGCTAGATAATGTTCATGCAGTTATTTACATGACAATAAACGTAAAATTAGAAGTCTGCTCAATTATAAGGGATACAGCTACTTTTACAAAAACAAAAACACATTTCTAGATTGTTTTATTCAAGTGCCTGCAACTTATTATGTTCAGGTTTTCCAATATCATCAATAACAATGAAAAGAAAATGTGATATAAAGATAGACAATTACATGGTTAAATGGTTAAAAGGCCAATAAGGCCAGAACATTACCATTCCCTTTGAAAAAAAAACAATTTGAAAAAAAGTTACAAGAGTAGGATTTCAGGATACCAACAAGACCAATGGAATCAATGGAATAAATATAAGAATTGAACATCATTTACCATTATACGCTGAACTTAAAAAATATTTCAACTGTCCACGAAAATGTTTGACGGATTTTGCACTTTTCAAATCCCCACCAAGTGAGTTCCATAGAAGTAGACCAGCAGTTATGATAGCTTGATCAGCAAATACCTTTTTGTTTCTTGTATGATTGAAATCGTTACTCCGTCTTGTATGGTAGTCATGAATATCTGACCTCTCTATAAATAAACCATCAAATGTCTTAGGCAGTAATCCAATTGAATATTTAAACATGAATGCACCAGTTTCTAGTTTATGTGAGTCGAATACATTCAAAATTTCATATTTGAGGAAGAGTGGTTCAGAGTGACTTCGATAATGACTATTCGAGATGGTTCGAACTGCCCATTTTGGAGTTCGAGTATTTTATCCAAGTTGGTTTTACAAGCACCTCCCCAAACAAGTATTCCATAGTTAATATAAGTTAATATATATAGTAAAACAAGAGTACAATACAATGAGTACAAGATTCTTTCTGGCACAAAAAGTGTAACTTTGTTTATAACCCCAATATTTCTAGATATAGTTTTAGATAATCCGTCAATATGGTTTTTACATTTTAAATTCATTGATAATGAAAACTAAAAATTTAGTAATTGTTACCCTATTCAGTTTTGTATTATCTAAGATGATATCCATATCTTGTGCTAATGTTGAATCATCAATGTTGATTATCGAAGTAATTCATATTCACTTTATTCAATTTATTGACAGTTTGTTAGCTTTAAACAAAGTTCATTGTTTATTATTGATATTTCATTTTCAAGATGTTCACTTTAATATAATATTGTTGTATTATCTGCAAATAAAATAAACTCTTATATATTTGAAGCTTTTGTAATGTCATAAGTATATATACTAAAAAGAAGAGGACCCAAAATGGATCCTTGAGGAACTCCACAAAGTATGTTCTTAAGATCAGATTGATGATCATTGTAGTTAACATATTGTTTTCGATTACACAGATAACTTACAAACCACTCTTTAGCAAGTCCTCTGAAACCATAATATTCCATTTTATAAATCAATTTGTCATTATCAATGGTGTCGAACGCTTTTGATAGGTCTGAAAACACTCTTAAAGTTGATTTATCATGATCTACTGCATTATTTATTTTGTCTACAAGCTGCATGATTGCCATATAAGTCGAGTGATTTGCCCTAAAACCAAATTGTTTTTCGTTAAGAAGGTTATTATTGTCTATGAATTCAATACACCTGTTAAAGACCAGCCTCTCAATTATTTTGGAAAAACATGGCAAAACTGAAACTCGTCGATAGTTTGAAAACAAATTTTCATCAGCCTTTTTATAAATTGGAATTACCTTTGCTATTTTTAAAAGGTCAGGTACAATGCCAGTAGACAAAGATAGATTAAAAATAGATGTAAGAGGATGGCTAATCTCTTTTGCTACCTCCTTAACAATAAAATTACCAATGTCATCGTGACCAGAACTTTTATTTGGGTCAAACTTATTAATGATTTTTATGATTTCAGTTTCAACAATAGGTCTAAAAAATATACTTGAAGGACTTGGATAATCTAAAGGTCCTATTTTTCAAAACTTAATTTTCAATGTGATATGAAAGAAAGCCATTCAAGAGATCTAAGTTTCAAATTTCAGCTGAATCTGTCAAATCGTTTTGATTTTATGGGTAATTTTGTATTTGAGAGCCACTTATATGTTACTGTGTAAAATTAATTATGGTTACCATAATTAGACACATTTTCATACATATCTCCGAAACATGCCTTATGCCTTATGAGTAAATTATGAGCAACATTTTGGTACCAAAGTCTCAGAAAGTTTGAAAAAAAGTTGAGGCAATCGGACCAGGCTCCTTTAAGTAATCATAATAATTTTTACCTGTATTGTGGATTTGTGACGCTAGTTGAGGACTAATATTTACAAAGAAGTTATTGAATCCATTAGATATTATACAAGGATTAGTAATTGTAGTCCCTGAATTATGTTTAAATTTATTTGTAATGCGTTGTTTTTGCGCACGCCCCAGAATATATGTATAACGTACATATCTTTTGAATTTTGGCTAATGCAAAGCTATCTTTTTTTTCTGTTACAGCATCTGTTGCAAAGACAAATCATAACCCGACCTGAGTAAACATATTCAACGACGACGGAAAGTCTCTGGCAGAAAGAACGCATGAAATTTAATTAATTAGAGTATGTAACAAATGGTCGTACATGTACGTACTTTATAGTCCTTGTGTACTTGAAACTAGCGTAATTAATGTTATCATGTCATCATTTACGTTAGAGCTGACCTCGTCGTGTACAACGTATTGAATTGCTCAGATTGTTGTATATATCTATAACATTTTCTTGAGCCAAACAAGATGAATGACCATGAGTGAACCAGTTATTTATATTGTCTCAGGGTTCTGATTAAGATAAGACCTGGATGAAAAAAATGTTTTTTTTTTAATAATTTCAGTTATTTGTTTGTTTGTTCTATATTTACAAAGCAGCTGTCCCTGTGTCCCAAATGTATATGATAGAAGTGCTCATAAAACCAATTAGTTCGGAGCATCCACCTGCTGTGTCATTTAATATTCGTGTCGAAGTTTGATATAAATATCATATTTGCATTATACCATTATTTCGGGTATCATTGTTTTATTTGTTTAACTTATTCTTTAAAAAAATAGGTTTGAACAAAAGAGCCGTCATTATATTCAAACATTTATATACACGTCAAAGTATGATAAAAGTGTCACTTTTTATATTAGTAAAAAGGTTTTTAAGATTAATTATTTGTTTTGTTTTTATCCTAACAGCACCTCAAATCACGATTAAGATTGACTTTGAATCTTTTTGTGTAAGTGACTGTTCAACACATTTGATACCGAATTAGTAAAGACGGTTACTGGAATGCAAAAAGGAGTTTACAGTGATTAAAGTGACTCCATTTCAAAAAGTATGATACATTCTCAAAATGTGTTTTTATTTATAAGTAAAAGAGAACATTATCTTTCCATAACAGAAAAAATTACAGTCGTACGACAACTGAAACAAAAATTATGGTCAATTTTGTAAATTGTTAATAAAATCAACTGTGCAAAGATTGTCTGGTTCCGCACTTGCTATTTTGACTGAAGGTAGCATCCTTTAGCTAAGAAGAAGATCAAATAGGACGAAACAAATAACTTCTGACGTTTGGAGGCTAAATCTTATCCATTTTTGCCTTGTAATTACAGTTTGAATAAACTTTGGATATTTGACCATTGTCTGCCATTTTTTATCACTTCATTTACCAGGCTATTTCACTGTCCAAACATTAAAGAAAACAACTTCCCTAGATACTTAAGTTCACAACTGTCGTGGCATCAGTAACGGTTTTCAAATATCACTTGGTTTGATGTCTTAAGGTCTCTTCCATAAGTGCTACTTTTAGCCCGAAAGATATTAACGAATTGGTCGACATCTTTTGATCAATGTTTAAAACTAATTGCCAAAAAGTGTCGCACTTTGTTTACAGAGCCCGAATCGGACATGCAGGTAATGTTAAAGTTCTCTAGTCTTCGTAAAAAGGGAAAAACATAAGGATCCGTGATTATTTTTATTTACTTTGCGCAACCGGTTTTAATTACAATTTTCAAAATTTACCATAATTTTCGTCCTGGTTGTCGCACATATGTAATTTTTTCTGTTATGGAAAGATAATGGTCTATTTTACTTATAATTAAAAACAAATTTAGAGAATGTATCATACTTTTTGAAATGGAAGCACTTTAATCACTGTAAACTTCTTTTTGATACACCCTGTATAATATGACCCTCTTAAAACAGGTGAACAATATATTTTTACCGCTTTTCAGCAAAACACAAAAAACAAAAAAATCGTATACCCAATGAGCCAGAATTTTTCGGACAGAACATTAGGCCCTGCTCAAAAAAGGTGTTTAGCTAAACTACCACATCAACTGTTCAGGAATGATACGCACCGTTGCAGCTTTCAAGCGAAACAGTTCAATGAGCCGTGCTGTTGATGAGAAATTAAAACCGTGGTTTGGCTAAACACCTTTCTGGAATATGGGCCAATTTGTTCACCTGTTACTTACATTTTCACAAAATCATTGTTGCTAATTTATCAGGTTCAACCGGAATAATCAATAGTCAACCGCCCAGAACCGACAGACAACCGCCGATTCAGTTTTGAAGCCGACCCTAAGCACCTTTCATGAATACAGGTCTAAAAGTTTTGGGCATTCGGTACATGGGACTGTGTCAAAAGTTCTATTCCTCAATCGTAGTTTTAAAACGACAGGGCATATAAAAATGTTTACTTGTTAACCATCATGAAAAAAAGCTCGTTAATTAAAGCAGGCATAACTCCATAACGGGGATTATCGAATTCGATCGTTCTGGTTTTTTAAAATTCAGAAAACTCTACTCATTCACGAAGTGCTCTGTTATGGTTTAAGCATCGTTGTTGTTTTATTATTAAATATGATTCTAGGTCAACTTCACTCTCACTATAAATACTCTGACGCATTCTCACTCATCTCCATGTATCATAAGATTGAAGAAGATAATTATAGAAGATAAACAAGCTCATTGAAATACTTGAGGCTGATTGCCAAGACATCTAGCCAGTTATGATTAATAAATACCACAACAAGCTCTGAAGACCATTATTGTCATCATTGTTTATTAATAGCCGGTACCTTTGCCATTTGGTATTCAATGTATAAATAAAAGCAAAGGTAGAGTACGAACTTTGATGTTGTTGATGATGAGTAAGAAGCGCCAAGGGATGATTTGTGATGATGAGCTGTCAAACAAGAAATTCTAGTTTGTTGACATTCATTTTAATGACTCTTTCATTAACCCATAATATTTCTATTCGATTTTTTTCACCAGGTTCCATTCAATAGTTTTATTCAACTTATGGAACTTTTGACCATTGGATGCTTAGATATCCTGTCTGTAACATGTGTAAAGCTAATCAACAATGCAAAGTAATATTAAAAGTAATTTTACGTCAATCAAAGAAAGAAAAATACAGAAACAAAATACCGTTACCCGTTGTTCACATGGCAAATGTGAATGCAATAAGCACAAATACACAAAACCATCTATTCAAGAAAATGAGGGCACAACAAACACAATATGAAGGTACCAGGGAAGGTACCAATTTACATAGCATTCGCTTTCATATTTTGTTTCATTCTTCACGTTTACAAATCCTGTGCAATGGAAAAATATGCAAACAAGCATAGTGAGTATACCTGTATTTGTCTTAAAACAGATACACGAAAAAGAGTTTAATAATGTGGTAATTTTGCCACGTGACAACGTTCTATATGAGTTATTTATATATCTTTATTCAACTACATGTTTTTAGAAAATGAAAAAAGCACTTTGTAGATGTCGTATGAATTCGACGAGATAAAAGAGCTCAAAAACAAAAACAATATTAATAATGTTGTAATTTTGTACGTCACAATGTTCTAAAAAAGGATCGTTTAGAACGAAAGGTCTTTTACTTTATCAGCAAATCAGTTCCCCTTTTACAAATCAGTGTTTCATAGTATCCATTGCCTGCTTTAAAGGAATCCATTTCAAAACTTCTTCTAAAACACTCCTAATGTAGTTCTCAATTGATTTGACCAAACAATTGTCTCTGTTTTGTAACCTAGATCAATAAACGTAAAAAAACCCAAATAGCATAGAATTTGATAAAATACATGACGAAATTAGGATGAAAGACACCGCTACTACTATTACAGCAGTAGTCTGAGATGCAGAGATGTAAAAGGATGAGATAAGTTTTCATGTTTAGAAGATAAAAAACCTCTTCGTAAAAAAGACAATTAGCATAGAGTATGATAATATACATGACGAAATTAAGATGAAAGACACCGCTACAACCGTTTTTCTTGTCATGCACAATTCTTTCTTTTAACGCGGTTCTGAATTTTCAACAATAGTGAAAATAAATAAATAAAATAAAGCATGTCTCCTATTGAACATGACATGTGTGGCCTAGCGGATAAGTCCTCGACTGTTAATCACCGGGCATTCGTGGATACTTACCCTAATGTGCTCCTCTCCACGCAGGTGTCAAATGGGTACCAGCTTTCGTCAATGATAGGAAGGTAACAGACTCGCGGGGAAGGTGGTGTGGCGAATCCTTCACCGCAAATAATAAATTGTTGAGTCTGGCCCAAACGCATGTGGTCAGAGAGATGGGCACTCCAACCTGTGAAATACAGGCCGTCCCTTTTACCTTTACCTTTACATATTGGAGAAAAGACTCACAATTGTCTTTGTCGGTAGATCAATTCCACTTACACAATGAAGTTTTTTTGTGATTTGTACACTTAAAACATAATTACATTAAATGTTTTTGATTTCTTAGAAAATTCAATATGCAATTTTAATTCATTTGATAAAGGATTGTAATATATTATATATTTGATAAAGGATTTTAATATATTATATATAACTTGAAAATATAAAATTATTCGTTTATTTACAGGAACGACTTGACTGCGATTAAGACTGTTCTAATCATTCTCATTAAACAGCACATATTGTTGAAAAAACAGTTGTATTTATAGCATAGACATACGTAACTACTTGCTTATTCAGTTGTCTCTGTAAAATCAAATCAAATAAAATGTCCTTCTAAAATGAACAGCACCAGTCGTAATTTGTTGTTGATGTAAAATAGCTTTAAATGGTCTTTGAATGATCATTCTCTACAAAAAATCCAAAGAAGCAAACTATGAATTATGCATAGATATATATCTTAATAAGAATTTAAAAGAAAAATAAACTTCGACTACAATTGGACCCGAGTTTACTAAACAAAAATGGACAAATCTACCAACACTATATGCAGCTCATTAGGACAAAGTCGTAAGACAAATAAAAGACACTAAGAAACGGTTAAAAATCTGAATCGAAATTTGTTGCTTAATTTAAAATCGTGTTTCTTTTTTCTATTTACACCCCACTCACACATGCACATACACACCCCAGAAAACCATTCTTAATATCACTCAAAATGAAGAGCTAGCTAGATTCAAAAGATTTACAGGCAAATGTATCATCTTTCGAAAATATTATTTACAAACTTTGTTCATAAAGCTTGATTTTATTCAAGCTGTATTGCATAAAATGGAAATCACCAACATTCTAACATGATTTTAAAATCCAGCGACATTTTCAGGTATCATTAATTTCTACACACCAAGTTGATAAGCGTAGCGTTACATTACATGCATTCAATACTTTATAACACAGAAGGGTACCTGAGGGTCTTGGAGTGTTAGAGTGATCATATTACTACATAGCTGTCATCGTATGAGTCAGGAATACGTCTGTGCATTAGTTTCATCTCAATGCAGTACGCATACTTGTTATATTCACGTGGGAGGATTTAACTTGTTCGAGCTTGGTATTTAAAATCCTTGAACAACGATTGCATCCTCAAACAGCCATCTTTTTGCTCAAGCAATGTTCAAACAATTACTCAATTATACATGTATTACGTATTAGAAATGCTTCTTTTCTTCATCAAAATGATCTCATCCAATATTTCTTAGAGAATGTGTGATTGGCTACGCATTTTGTCAAAATTATTTTGACAAAATTGGCAAGTAACCAATTTCTCCTCTAACGCCGTCAATACAGGTAGTCAAAATGTTTTAAATATTAAATTATAAGCTGTTTTTTTAAATCAAATAGTAACTTGACAGTTATGTTGAACGTTATAGCAGATAACACTACATCTTTATCAAATACAATAATTTTGAGAATACTAAATGTCAGTAAGGCTGAATTTTATAGTACTACATGTACTTTAAAAAATATGAGCAGGTTAATTTAGAGCATCTTAGGTCAATTTCAATATTGAAAAAACATCGGAAATCACAATCATAACCACACTAAGCGATAAAGTTGCCTTAATGAATGTTACATCATTCCTTCCTTTATACCTTTGGATGTAAACGTTGTGGAGCAAATTACATATGACAAATAGACACCTTGTCCCTTCAGAAAAGCTTTCTAAATTATAGTAACTAACTAGGACTCAGCATCATTCCAAGTACGTTCTTGTTAGTTATCAACTAAATCATCCTACAAGTTGCTTGCTAGAAGCAAGATAAAATTATCTTGAACAAGGATTAAATATCATGGTTACTTCCTATGGACAAAAGAAAGTACTTGGAATAATAAAATAGTTCTAAATAGAAATTAGTTTAAACAAGAATAGTTCTGAAAAGGAACATACTCAAGTATAAGCCTATAGACCATTGGGGTATCTGTAAACATGACATACAAAATATGTATGGATTCTGCGAAGTGTTTCTGATGAGTGAGGGTCTACGATGGCCCTTACGAAACAGTACTGTCAAACACGGCATTATAAGATGTATTAAGTCCAAATAACTTTATGACATACAAAAAATACATAGTGCATAATAGTCTTTTTAAAATTTTAGTTTGCTAGACATGGTAAGCAAACAATTGCATTAAAGCCAAGAAGAGAAGGCAAAGGCTTATAATTTTAATTATACTTTCTCTGTGGGGAGGATTTTTATACGATTTTCAAGTAGAATAATCACTACATATTAAAAATATTTTCTCTCTTAATTCTATCCCATTTTTTGGTAAATTAATTTAAACATATTATTATTGTTTTTGTTTTGAACTATTTTTAGTCATGCATCCTACATTTGCTTATTTCAAAGCTCTTAATTGATATCTCCAAAGTTAGAAACAAACTAGGCGTATTATGGTTTCAACTGCTGCTCTATCATGTCTATTTAGGTAGTCAGCGAGATGTAAGAAAACAAACCTTACACAAAATATTTACATCAAAAAAATGTAAGGATGTAAGGTTTTTAAAATAATTACAACGAAAGAACTCAGAACGAGGCCAAGTATGGTTAAGTTATTCAGAACCGCTCTGCGTCTACAATTAACCAAACTTTACAGGAATGTTTGTCTGACCAATGACTATCCATCTATTACTTTTAACTGGTTCCCTGCTTTCGTCTTGGGTCTTCGGTTGATTTTGCCTCTACATGAAAAATGCTATAATCTGTCAAGAATCACAAACAGAAGTAGGAAACCAGCTAAAAAGTGAGAGATAAATAGCAATTGCCAAACAGGTGTGTTTTGCTTAAACATTTTAAAATTCAAACGCAGTTTCAAATATCAAATAGATTTTTACTTTCAAGGTGCCTTAAGCACTGTATTATTTTGTATGTTTTTAATATTTTATAAAACAGAAGCGTACCTGAGGGTCTTGTACGTGTAAAGTGATCATATAATCATCATATATTGTCATCATATGAACAAGAATATGTCTGTGCATATGTCAAATCACATTGCTGTACGAGCGTTCAATTTTAAGGTTTGCTTGTTATATTCGCACGGGAGGAATTTACTATTAAACAGCCATTTTATTGGCTTGTGTAATAAGATAATGTTGATATGTGTAACCAATATTGCAGATTAGAACTAAAATGCATTTTTTTTTTATCATTTCATTAAAATTGACCTAAGCCAGTATTTCTGGGAAAATTTGTAATTGGCTAATATGATATATTGATAAATTATTTCGATAAAAAGGAAACGTTAACATCCCATTTTCAACCGATCATTTTATCTCTCTTACAAATGTCATTATAATGATTGCTTAGTTTAAGGTTTTCTTGATATGTTAATATGGTGTATCTTAGGGGTGGGGTGTGTTGTGTGTGGGATGTGTTTGTTGGGTGAGGTGTGTGATATGTATAATTGAAATTTTAAAAAAATAAAAGGTTATGCAAAAACGAAAGTCATCACCAATAGAAATCAATAACGAATCAAAGTCACTCGCCTAGACTATACGTCCCGCTACTTTTCAACTTACTTTTTTTAGATGAATCGATAGAACAGGTTTATTTATGTTTATAGTAATATAACCTACCACTAGTTTTCCCTGAAATTGTGGAATTTTGGAAACATTTGCAATTCTTTAGCAACTTCATTTTATTATTTTTTTCTCCGGAGAAAATATCGTGTGACACAGTGTTTCTATATCTAAATTCTGTGATGGTTAAACCGGGGGTTAAACAAAATTTGATTGATTTATTTCTCATTTTAGTATATATTAACACTTAAGTGGTCAAGGTCAAGGGGGGTCCATATGGACCCAACACCGAAAAAGCACTTTCTCGAAGGAATATTACGTCGAAAATCTGGTCACAGGTAAAGTACTTCAAAAGAACTAAAACAAAGAAAAACAATTGAAAATCGGACAAAAAGTTTCAAAATGGCGGCCAAAACAAATTTTGCTGTGTCGCGTCAACATTTTCCCGCAAAAAAAATGAAACTCACTTCCCAATGGAATTTTTCAATTAAATTTGGCTCATATTTGCAGTATGTAAGTACAAATACATTCCTGAAATAAAATTAGAAAAAAGTTGTTCGGTTACGATTTTATGGGCAAAACAATTTTGAAGAGCGCCCTCAAAAATGCTTATTTGTGCTAATTAGCATGGGAAGGGGTGGGTCGATTTGAATTTGTTTGCCACCAAGTGAAGGGTATGGTAAAGTTAGACAAATACAAAGAAGGGCGATGAAAAATTACTTCGCTTTTTTGCGCTGATGCGCAAAAACCAAATGTTGGGTCCATATGGACCTCCCTTGACCACTTAATTGTTAAATTGTGTTTAGTAGCTTTGACTGACCTTTAAGCTGGTAAGTCCATCTGAGGTACAAATTAAGAAGTTTATAAAACATTTGACAAAGTTACACCATTTTCACAAAATGATCTTATTAGAAATTAATTCTCTCTCTATTCTAGTTATTTCTGTGTAGGTTTGTTTTTACTTTTTGATTTTACTACATTTCTAGCTTTATTAAGAGCATTTCCATACGTTTTTAATTCTAAGTGGAATCTAGGCCAGCCCTTGTAATCAATCAATCAATCAATCAATCAATTTTATTTTCCATGTCTATATACAACGTCAATAAAAGAATATTAAAACTAACAGAGATATGGGGGAATGTGATTAAACAAATTAAACAAGAAAAAAACAATATTATATAAACACAAATATGATACTCTACACGTATCTTAAACTAAACTAAACTATTTCATTCATTCATTCATTCATTTATTTATTATCCATCATTCACACAAAAAATTACACAACACAAGGGTATAGTAGTATTAATAATCAGCTGAGATGGAGGAATTGCATCAAGAAGCCGAAGCCTGTAGAACGATGCAATCCCTTTACAAATAACAAAATCAATACATACAAATAGTACAAAAAAAAAAATCAAAACATTACATTACCATGTTCCTATTTTCAGAAAAATCATTAAATAATCATATATGTCAGAGTGATTAAAACCAGCAAAGAGATATACAAACAATCAGTCATATACTGAAAGTGATCAGGCAACAGAAGCTCTGATGAGCAACAATATATAAAACCATTGAGCAACATAGAAATCACATCAATTATATTTCTTGATATGATCATCAATTTTTCGTTTAAAGCTATTTAAATGAACAGCGGATTTGATGTTGGTTGGGAGACAATTCCATAATTTAGGTCCAGATGACAAAACATTATTTAACTTGTGGATTTCATACCGATAGTTATCTTTATTCCTGGTATCATAGTTGTGTATCCCCTTCATATCTATGAACAAATTATCAAAAGATTTCGGTAATAGACCATTCGAGTATTTATACATAAATATACACAATTCTTTTTTATACAAATCAGAAATATTAAGAGCATTATATTTATCAAACAGATGTGTGACATAGATAAGAACTATTATTTATAATTCTAATAGCTCCAAACAATAGGCTAATATTTTGATAAGAGGTGATACTTAAGTTGGTTCTTAAAATGTTTCACAGATTTGGAATTTTTTATTTTTAAGTCAAGAGATTTCCAGATAATAGGGCAAAAATGTTTTTATACTTTGATCAAGAGAAAACTAATCGGTTTTGGTTAGAGTATAATTATCGTTTTATCTTGTTGAATAATTGTGCAAATCACTTTGTTTGGTGAAAAACTGTTTAAAAGCTAACGGAAGATTGCAATTGAAGTATTTAAACATAAAAAATACCGACTTCAAGTTTGTATGTTTCATAAATGTTGAAGATTTTTAATTTTTGAAAAAGAGGAGGAGAGTGGCACCGATAATAGCTACATGTGGTTAAACCTACGATATTTATTTGTTGAATAAGATACTAATATCAGAGTAATATGTTGACGCGATAGAAGATGACATTTTGATCTACTGTTTGAGAATACTTAATATTATAGTAGGGATGGATTTCGCAGAAGTTGTTTCAGAAATAGAAACAAGGCATTCAGGGGTGCTGATGTCAAATCTGACATTGAAAAAAAATCCCATTAGAAATATGAAGGTCACTTACAGACATTAAGCTTTTATCTATAGTTCTTTTTTATTTTTATGCTAATTAGTCAACTTTGACAAATTTACCTGTTCTTATTTTTTGATATGTTGTTTAGAAGGGTATCAATAACTAATTCCAACGATAAAAACTTGTGTTGCAGGTTTTTTCAAGTACCCCAATGAATTTTCATTGATTTACTAGTCTAAGGCCCGGTGCAGACTCCACTATCGCATAGAATATTTTGCTTAGAATATTCTATACTGACGACAAAATGACATAGGTCATCGTATAAAACACACAGTTTTATTTGATGACCTACTTCATTTTGTCGTCAGCACAATATTCTATACGATAGAGGAGTCTGAACCGGGCCTAAATGTCAAGGAGAAAATTATACTACTTTGAGTGATCGAATAATAAATATACGGTAGCTACATAATTGCATCATCATCTTGTTACAACAATTTTCAAAATAGATTGTGTAAGTTCATTCATGAAATAATCAAATCAGATTTTTCAAACCAATCGCAATTCATTGAAGAAAAATCACAAGAGTATTTTGAACAAAACGGTCAAATTTGATCAGAAAGTCATAAATCAGATTAGGTGTCTCTTAATTAAGTTTAATGTAATTGTACAGGACAGATAGTGAAAATAGCTTTTATATTTATGTTTGATAATACCATCTTACGACCTTTAACCAAATTATTCCAAATCAAAGATAAACGTTCGTTTTAGAGCGAAAGGTTTTATACGTTGTCGGTACATTAGTTTCTCTTAAACAAAGCAATATTTGATATCATACATTTCCTGCTTTGAATAAAATCAAAACCAAATTAGCATAAAATGTAATAATACAAATCACAATAAAAAAAAACCCCACAATTAATACCGCCTACCACTTTTTTCAAGCCAATCACATTGCTTTCTTGTAACGTGGTTCTGAAATTTTAACAATAGTATGTAAGTTTAGATATGACGTTTATACCTCAAAACAATAAATAGTTTCAGATTGTACTTAAGGTTGAATTTTCAGACCGATTAAACAATTCACATTTAAGCATTTATAATATGTCGAAAGCATATATTTTGACAGTAATGGACATTATTTTTAACGATTAAACAGCGGTCTGAAATATAAAAGGATAGGACAAATGATTAATGCTTGAAGGATAAATATCAAATGCACGCTTAGAACAAGAGCCTTGCAGTTTCTTTTTCATAAGTTCAATTCCATCTACAATGCATTTAAAAGAAAATCTATTAGATGATTTGTATCTCTTAGAAAGTCCGTATACAATTACAATAGACCACTTTCGTATGTCCCATAATGAATCTTGAAAGTACCGCAAACTGCGCAGCCCAGTTGTGCGCAATGCGCAGAACTTCTAATATGGTAGACTGAGCAAGATTACGTCACAAGGTCCCGTATTTGCGGTACTTTCAAGATGTATTACGGGACACACGAAAGTCGTCTATTCATTGTTTGTAGTTTCTATATAACTTGTAACTGATCGTTTCTTTGAAGAAACCACAATTAAGACTGCTCAAGTCGCTCTCATTAAAGAGCGCGTATTATTCTGCAAAGAACAAAGACATACGCAATTACTTGCTTCTTCGGTTCAAGGACATACATTTTCTATGCGTAATAAAAGTTATCAACTAAAAATGCTCAGTTTATTGTATTGGCTATTTTTGTTTCATTGAATTATGTACAAATTAAATTATATTCATTAGATGAGGTCAACATTTTTTAGATCATGGCTCTCTGAAATGGACAGCATCAAGTCGTTATTTGTTGTTACTTAAAAAGTAGTATAAAACAGCTTGGCATGGTCTTTGAACAACCATTTTCTTAAGCAACCCAAATATGCAAAATTAGAAGTATGAAAAATATATATAGATGTATTAGGATCTAGGTTATTTAACCAAAATGGAAAAGCCTGTTCTCCAAATCTTATAATATCAATTAAAGAGACTTGTTAAAAGAGATTTGAAATAATAGTAAGTCCGTAAAAAAGAATTGCCGTATTTAAAATAAATCCTGTATATTAAAAAATAAATCGACAATTAACTTCA
>JXSR01S074257.1:59827-74804 GCA_000969725.1 Ophiothrix spiculata | reverse complement strand
TGGTTAAAAATTATTATAATATTAACAGCTAAAGAAGTAGATATAATCGAGCTTAATAGACAAAACAAAATATGTTTTCCGACATAACGAGCAGACAAAACTAATTCTTTAACACAGGAAGATAAAATACACATGACTCAGCTAGCGGAAGCAGTAGGATGTACTTATGAATTTGATGGTAATGAAAAAAGGGGAATGGGCAAAGTATCTGAGTGTGGACTGCCATTCCGGTCGAAAATAGAAAAACAAGAAAAGAAGCTGTGAAAGGGAAGGAAGGGGTAATTTGGAGAAATAACCAAAAGCCTAGAAAAAATAGAGTCCACTGATGACGCAAATCCAGACTCATTAAACTGCAGAGCCTGCCTAGGTGGGACATCCATGACGTACCAACGTCTCCATGCGTTGGCTCCGCCTCCCAGACCCTACAGTGGAATGCAATCAGTGCCAAGATGGACCAGTTTTGAAGCAAAGAAAGCAAGCTAAGTGAGGGAAAAGTGGAAACAACCGGAAAGACAGTCTGGTGACTTTTTGTATTCAGATAATGTAAGTGACGGCTGGTGATGTACCGGCCGCCTACCCCAATGGTGGTAACCATTGGAGCTTACAAACATAAATTTACATTGCTCATTGCAGCAGGAGTTTGAGATGTAGACAACCACAGGTGGTTACCCGCAGCCTTCCCCTCAGGTGGAAACACAAGGAGGTTACAAATCCATTGTGCTCTTTCTTTATTCCATGCTTGTCTGAAACTTACTGCACTGTGTGAAAGAGCTGGAGAAATTACACTCTTTTAATGCTGTTTTCTGAATCTCACTTTTTAGGTATAGTGAGGTTATGTATAACTATCAAATGACTAATTGCAATTCCCTTTGTCATGAGCAGTTTTATATGTTTCTTTCTTATGTTGGCAATAAAATGGTATTTGCTCCAGAAAAGATGGTCTTCCATCTATTTTAGGAAATTCATCATCAGCAAATAATTGTATTGATTGCATATCATTAATCTATATACGCATCTTTACAGTGTAACATTGTAGGTTTACTACACTACAATAGCAAATTAGCCATATTCATCTCATTAATTTTGCATCACATAAACCATGTTTTCAACACGTTTCCATTTAAAAACAAACTTTAATATGATTTATTTCCAAATATCTTTAATTGTCAACGGAATATTTTAATCAAATGTAAAACATGCAATCATGCTTGTAATTTAACTCTTAAACTACTTGCGTCACAAATCACATCCTATTTCCTTCTTAGCTAAATTTATCGAAAACAACCATGTTTATATGGCAATTACCTCATCTTTATATTTTGTCAATGTTTATATTCTATCACACATGTTAGTACTTTGAGGTATTACAAACACTATCTTTACAACTATTGTTAACATCATCAGGTGAAAAGTGACTGGCCCAGACAATATGAATGAAATAGATTATTTATTCATTAAAGTCGTTATGTTTTCTGTGTAACCAGTTAGATTGGGGATGGAATGTAATTAGAGTAGGTAAAATATTCATCACTATGGAGAGAAAGGTGATATAACTTTACGTCCTTTGTAACATTTTACCGCCAGCCACATTAGTATTCTATTGGTACACTTGTTATACATTATTTTAATAACGACAGAAACTAAAACATAAGCCGGCATAACACAATGATTGTAATATACTTTAGGTCTGAGTCACACATTACGAAACGTATGGATAACGTACGGATAAAGTATACAAATTTGGTAATCGATATACATATATTTCAGTGACCGAAACTAGTTAGTCAGACTAATGCTACAGAAAAAAATTAGTCTGAGAGTGACCTATAGAAACCTATATGATTTTTTTCAAAACCTACGTATATGATATTTGTAAAAGTTACATTTTTATTTGAAAAATATATAAGCTTTCGTGAGGTTTCAACATTTATAATTGGGTTTCGGAAAGGGTGAATTATAAAGTAATCGGCATACACATCTTTCATTCATGATTTTGAATATTCTTTTTTGCTAAAGAAATTGATCATTTGAAATAATCACTTCATCGGATCAATAATAAGATATCCAGTAAACCGTAGTAAATTTTAAAATATGAAAAACGTACAGCTATATATTAAAAAATCGTTTGAAACAACAACAAAACAATAATAAAACAATCACTAAAACTCATTCAAAAAAGAGCAAATGCCTTATAATGCTGCTTCTCTCTAATACGGGTCGAACTAGAAATAAGCACATAAAGTAAAACCTATTCATTTCCGTATATCTTTACCGGGTTAATATTACATGAGATCGAGTAACACGTGTGATAATGTACTATTTCTAAATTCCTTGCTTGTTTGTAACACTACTTTGTCACCTGTTGGGCTGGATAGATTACACCAATTTTAAAGGTGTGCTAGTATGATTTTACATTATTAAATAACAGAATCTCAAATGCTCTCGGTATCATGTTTCTTGAAATATTTCTATAGTTATTGCTGTCAACAACAATGCATTTATAAGAATTTTAAAGAAAAGGCTCATATTTTGGCTCATTCCAGTGGAAACTGAACCTTTTTTTATTTCAAGCAAAAAATCAGCCTTTTTATTTGACCACATAAGCATGTTTTTCAGTCATACATTTGTTACTTGGTACGTAAGAAGTATTTTCCAATCAGAAATTGTAAAGTTTGTCTATCCGTGCATGAATGAGCACATGTTTTGTTTCAAAAATGTCACAAACGTTACCAAAAAGTTACACCAAAATGTCACAAACGTTACCAAACGTTACAACACAAAACAATGCATTAAAATTATTCCTGGCAATATAATGTTCTGTAATTTTTATGAAATATTTGTAAATATGTTTCCCATAATAATAAAAAAATCGTTGACACTTCAGAGAAATTGTACTTTGAAGTTATTCGGAGCCAAAAACCATTTCCGTGCGCGGTCACAAACGTTACCGAACGTTACATGGACTTTACTCAGGATTTTGGCAATTGATTTAATTTTCAAACATCTACATGTCTTGACCCCACCAGTGAGCACCATTATCAACAACAAACTCGTTGATATAATGTTTTTGCTAGGTTCTGTGGCCATTTAAAAGTGAAATTTCTCTGTTTTTCGGTCACAAACGTTACTTTGGAATGAGCCATTTTAACAATTTCATCCAAATCAAATGTTGTTTATTGCATAATTTTTGGCATTTAAAGCCCAGTTTTCAATTAAAAGTTATAATAAACGCATATCAATATGTTACACCTTTAAACGACTAACTTTACAAGATTGAAATGCTTTTTCCAGGTTGCAAATCATTTTAATCATTTTTAAAAGATAAAATTTAAGAGATTATTAAAACCCGAAGTCTTAATTTATTCCACTTAATTCCTAGTTATCACACAGTTAACATCAGTAAACACGTTACAGTCTTTTAAACAATTCTTTTCCCTCATCAAAGTGAAATAATTTCCTTATGCGTTTTGTCTTGATCAGCATTCAGTTAGAATAATATACAGAAAACTTGAAGATTGGATACGTACATCACTCGTTAGAAAACGTAGTCTTGTTTCCTCGATGTGTTCATCCAATATTTTGCCTTGTCGAAAATCTTTAAAAAAAGATTAACACCTTCTGAAAAGCCAAACCTCAATCGGCAATAGACAGATTTCAATTGCTTTTTTTTTTTTGGTTTTCAGTTCTAACCAAGCAAACACATCGAGGAATAAAAGAAGGGACTTATTTATATCATGTGATATTTTGAATCTGAAAGTGTGTCAAATAATATATCATTTAGAAACTGTGAGTATCAAAAATTAAGATATTCAAATATTCAATAAACTCATGTTTAAAAATTGCGACTTTGCTCTCATTTTGTGGAGCATCCCACACATTATCTAAATAAAATAATTTCAATAACATCTAATTTCTTAATTCTTGATTCCGAACAGTTTCTCTTATAAGTGGATGATGAAATTGGCAATTTGATAATGAAGATTCCTATTTGTAATATTAATAGTTGTGTTCAATAAGTTCGTGGCCTGAGGTAGAAGGGGATAAACTGTGCAGTTCTAATTAAAAAGTTATCTACTTCAACTTAATGGACGAATATTTGGAAAAGTTCAAGTAATTTTTATCTGCTTTTATTTTATTTTACATAAAATAAAAACAAATAAAACTTGCCAGCTTGAGATTGTCTGCCTTAAAAACTGCAGAAATATCAAACCTTAACTGGCACGCATTAGCCTTAAAATCTCTACACCCAAAGACTTCAAAAGAATAATTTTCAACACTTGAAAAAGATTACTCCACTAAATATCATGAAAAGATTTAGGCTGCAAATTTCAGGGAGGAGATGGATGTGGGAGGTCTTGGTATCATAATAGTCATTTACTTCGATTTGGATGCATTATTGTAAACTTTAAAACCTCTAACATGTAAGTGTCTGTAAATTGAAACGAAACCATGTATCTACTTGAAATTGTCCAATCCTGGTTTTCATCAATCAAGTTAAAATATATATATTAATACAACGGCAAAGCTCATCTACTTCTATCTCAAGCCACGGATTTTCTGAAAAAAACTGTTCATTTTCGTATCACCTTTACCTGGTTAATATTACATGAGACGGAAGGATACAGGTGTGATAATGAACCCTAGTTTTTTCATGCTTGTCTGGAACTTACTGTACTATATCACCTGCTCTGTTGAGCTGGGTAGATTTCTCTCATTTGATGTTGCTCTCCGAATCGTTCAAAGAAGGCTGGTGTTATCAAATGACTAGATGCAAAATCTCATTAGCGTTCTTTAAATATTTAATTTTCTTTTATTTCTTGTCTATTAATGTGATATGTTTTTCTCCAAAACAGATTGCTGTATAATGTCATTGAGCGCATATTATGAAACTGTTTGACGGGGTAGCATCTTAGCTTTATTCTACTATAAATAGTAAAATAAGTCTCACCCTTATTGCATGCATTTCAAAAACAAAACCTGACGTTTAATTATTTTTGCACAAAAAAAATATTTGTTTTTCAGGTGGCTTGAATTTGTGACTAATTATGAGCAGATTCTAGTCAAATTGTAATCATGACCTAAATCTGTCTAAAAATACATGATTCATTTATTATTTCCTTCTTTAACATACATATCTGAAATGCTTATATTTACATCCTATCATACATATTCTGTTATTACATTTTTGCAAACTTTTGATAGAATCATCAACATCATTGAGAATGTCAAGTGAATGCGGCTTACTAAGACAGAAAATGTATTAATGGGATAGATTATTTATTCATTAAAGTCGCATAAGTCAATTACGTTTTCAGTGTAGCCAGTTACATTGGGAACGAAATGTAATTAGGGTGGGCAAAATATTTATCACCATGGAGAGAAAGGTTAGGCAACTTTACTCTTTATGTTATATTTCACCGCCAGCCTTTCTTGCACAATATAGGTTAACTAGTTCTAGTATTTTTAATGATCAGAAACAATTTTGTGCTGCTGACATTTAATGCATCTTGCTCCTTTCACCAAAAACAAACAAACAAAATAAGCACTTTGAAAAAGTGTTTAAAGTTAATCTTGCTTCTTTAACAAAAAAACAAATAAACAAAATAAGTACTGTGAAAAAGTGTTTAAAGTTAATCTTTGTCATTACTTGTGCTTCTGACCCAGTGTTCATTCTAAGCGTAATATTGCACTCAACGTCAAGTTTCAAATCAGGAATTTGAAATGGTCGGAGTTTGCCAACTTATCACATCATATTATATCATTGTAAATAAGACTTTTCTAAGATGAAACATTAACAATTAATAATTCTAAGCAATAAATATCAATTTTAAGCGAAATTATACGGTTAGATGGATGTTGCTTGAAATGAATTATATAGTTTAAAGTATTATTTTAACGGCTGCTTAACCCTACTTTCTAACGGGTTATCACCGATTGCATCAAAAAGAATAACAAAGAAATACAGGGCATTTAGATATTTTCTTTTACATCCTTTGCAGTTATTTTGATGAAAACTTAAGATAGGGTATGCTAGACCGTCAAAGTTTAAGGGTAAGATATACGGTATTAGGATTATCGTTTTCTTTATTTATTATCAAAGATCCGTTGGAAATCCGACATTTAGAAATTGTACGATAAAGTTTTAAACCTAATTATTTCACATTTAGAGCGTTTTTAGAAAACATGTTAATTCATTAAAAATATATAATTAAAAGATTTTTTCGATATCGACATTCCAGCCATATTCCAATCATTTTCAACTTGAGATGGTTATAGCTCAGAATCGGGTTTGCCGACAAATTATATCTCTTGATGTAATGCGTTATAGGGTGATTCCAAAGTAACGTTTGTGACCGAAAAATTGGAAAATTTCACTTTTAAATGGCCACAGAACCTAGCATAAACATTATAATATGACATGTTAGCGAATTTTTTATTGCGTTTTTCACAGATGATTTGTAACATATTTGCAAATAGTTCATAAAAGTGGTAGGAAATTTTATCGTCAGGATTTCTTTAAATGCAATGTTTTGTTTGGTAACGTCTGGTAACGTTTGTGACATTTTGGTGTAACTTTTTGGTAACGTTTGTGACATTTTTGAATGAAAACATGTGCTCATTCATGCACGGGTAGAAAAATTTCAAAATTTCTGATTAAAAAATACTTTTTACAGTAACAAACGTATGACTGAAAAAACTGCTCATACGGTCGAATAAAAAAGATGATTTTCTGCTTGAAATCAAAAAAAGGTTTATTTTTCACTGGAATGAGCCTATAGTAGTTTTATTTGCAGTTAATTGTAAACATGCTTTAGTGATTCCTCTTTTTACAGTTACTTTTTATATGCATTTAATTCATACCCATTTTAAAATACAGTAATACTTTTACTTTTGTCATTACATACATCCTTTGTAATTAACATTGAAAGGGCTAAATTTTTGTCATTACATACATCCTTTGTAATTAACATTGAAAGGGCTAAATGTTTGACATTACATACATTCTTAGTAATTAACATTGAAAAGGGTGAATTACCAGGTGTTTTGTATAGTTTATAAACAATCCGTGTATAACTCTCCGTCCGAAAAGAGCTAATATAATGTACGATATTGACTTACGCTTACGGTGTGTCCCAGTTGACAAGTATCTCAATAGCAGTATCAAGTAGTCTGTCATTATTGCCATTGATAGTGTAATTGAGTCGACCCGAGGTTCCCTAGCATATATGCTTCTTTTCTTTACCATTAGAGCCTTAAGGAAATACTTAAAGAACACCTTTAGTAAATCGATTGACTTGTTACGGAGCAAGTGTAGCTTGTAAGATGCTCTAAGTGACTACTTGATTTCACTACTGCATATTGCATCTGATTAGCCTCCATTTTACCTTTTACTTACTCAATGTGCATTAGCTAAAGGTGTAATGATACAACATTGACAAAGAAAGTACAATAGCAGCAAAGTCCCCTCTCAATTATAATTAATTTTATACGATATGCCTGAATTCGGTATAAAATCCAGGGGGAATACATTAAGGTTAACGAGCTTTTCGTCATTAAATGTGTGAACTCGAACCATGTATGAAATCTACGGGGAATATACCTTTGACACATATTGATAATGAAGCATTATAATGTACTAATAGACCTACATGTATATCTTCCTAAATAACTCCATCTTTACATAATTCAGCTAATTTGTGTTTAACGTTTATTTTGTGTCCTAATATTGTAATTGTATTAATTATTTCTAATTTTCAATTTGGTATTGTGATGTTATAACATAATACATTACATTCATATCATAGAACATTAATTTAGGGACCGCTCCAAAACTCAACCGGCGGCTGAACGCTAGGAACCGGCAGTTGCTATTGTTTGGAACAATTGAAACCGGCCAGAACCGGCCGCCAGTTGAGTTTTGAAGTGCTCCCGAGAGCAAAGAATCTCATGTTAGTATCAACTAATAGAATAGTAAACACCATCTTGCTGTTTTCACTCAGAGTTAAAAAGAACGGTAGTAATGAAACCTGTTTTTCAACGGATGCAGGTCGGTATTCCGACAGGTAATTACTCCGACAGTTTTTTCTTCCGACAGTGTTTTACTCCGACAGTTTTCTTTCTCCGACATGTCGTTTCTCCGACGATTCGGAATATCGACCTCTCGGAGAAAAAGCTTTCGGAGATAAAAACTCTCGGAGCAAATACCTGTCGGAAAAAGAAAAGAAAAGTGTATTATATTCATATACCTTGCCCAAATGAGCTTCTGATTGTTCAAATTTTCAAATTTCAGTTGAATAGACCAAATCCAGTGGCGTAGCCAGGGGTGGGCAAGGTGGGCAATTTGCCCACCTTGGAAATTTTTTGGAGAAATTTTGAAGGCCTGGGAGAAAAATAAAGGGGGCAGGAACTGCCTTTTCCCCATATAATTACGACAATTAGACCTGAAAATCGCAAAATATTAGGTTGAAAACTTCATAAAGCACAATATTTGGCGGTTTTTCTTGAAAAACTCGGCCGAGTTGACCCCTTGGAACCCCTGTAAAGTCGCTCGATAAAATCCATTGGAGAAATCTTGGGTAGTTTGCCCACCCTTGGAGAAAGGCCTGGCTACGCCACTGACTCAATCGTTTTGATTTTATGAGCACTGTTTATTTCATAGCTGCCTATACATTGCTGTGTAAGTCAATCATGGTTTAGACAATTTTTTTTAAATTTATATATTGAGAACATTCTTCAGCCGTTAAATTTCACATGGGATATAAAATATGCGTTACATTTTGGTACCAACATCAGAAAACGTTTAAACAAAAAGTTGAAGCAATCGGACCAAGCTCCTGTAAGTGTAATTCATTTTCATCCATATATGTTTTCTATGAGTATTGGTAATTTCATATTTCATAAATTTTATTGGATCAATTGATGCGACAGTTTTTGTTCCGACAGCTCTTTTCTCCGATAGTTTTTTTCTCCGACAGGTTGATACTCCGAATTGTCGGAGAAACGATCTGTTGGAATATTGTCGGATCAATTACCTGTCGGAATCGTACACTGTCGGAACAAAAACCCTTTCGGAATGATTACCTGACGGATTATATTTTTTCGGGAAAAATCTGTCAGATAAAAGAACTGTCGGAATAAAATAGACTTTCATTCAAATGTATGTCGGGCAAATGACATGTCGGAGAAAAAAAAAACTGTCGGAGAAAAAACGGTCGAATCAATAACCTGTCGGAATACCGAACCGTCCCCCTTTTCAACACCGTCGTTAATAGGTTAATATTATATGAGATCGAGGGACACAGGTGTGATAATGTACCGAGTATTTATTCTATGCTTGTCTGACACATACAGTACCGTGTCACTTGGGTCAAAGAAATGAATATATTTTACTATTTTTTTGTTACACTGAGGATCATTTGAAGGTGCGCTTATAATTACATTATTAGATCACAACCTTTTAAGTGAAAAATGTTATTAAACAATAGATTTAGAGCTTAGATTCCGAACGTCGTGTACCGGTCCATGTAATTGGCGTCGTCAGCCATAGAGCTCTTATTTTGGGTATTCGGATTCACTAGGTTCCCGCCAACCCGAATACTCTATCTAATAATTTGATTGCCATGCTGGAGTAAAAAAAAAGGCGACAATTCAGGGATCTATGAATTTGTACTGTTATTTACTAAGATTTAAATGAAAGCAATTTGAGCAATTTCCATTTGGACATATATATCAAATTAAAATTATATAGTTCAACATTACGATCATCAAGATTTACAAAGAACAGAGTTACATTTACAGTGTAATTCAAATTGAATAAATATGTCAACTATATAAGCATGAATCTTATATGTCATTTTATATAAAAAAAAGAGGTTTTTCAACTTTTTTAGTTATACGCAGACACTTTTAGGGCGGCAGTGTATTTTGAAATATCTCTGAAATTTCATCTGAATTACCTTAATAATTCTGAATACTGTTGTATAATGAAAGCAACTATAACTATTTGTCAACCCTTTTGACCAAGCAGTTCATGTATTTAAAGGCAGGCTCATGCTGACGATGACCAACGTATGGTGACAAGAATTAAGATATATTGGCTAAAAGGACGCAAAAACCTTTACAACCTTCATCATAGACACAGCCGTCAAGAACGAAAAACTGTCGAAAATACTTCTAAACGATTCTTCACCAACATTCGTTATATTACGTCACTCTTTCCGAGCCAACATCGCATCAGTCGTTGCAATTTCGTTCCTAACCGTTGTGATTTCATCAGTGGACGTTAACAATGACTACAAAAGAAAGCTACCATTCGCAGCTTGCAGCCAACAATCGTGTGTTACTGTCACTTGACGATGTCTCATTTGCTAGCCAACGCAGGCTGTCGTCGGTAACACACGGCTGTCGTTGCTTTACGTTCATGACTCACATTCGTCACCAACTGTTTATTTACGATATCGTTACAGTTTGAAAGAGGCTTTTAAATAGAAGAAACCTGTGCGTCACAAATCACGACTTATATTCCCACTTTTTCAGATAATCGTAATTTCTTTAGTATCATCTCAATTTTATGTATTAACACACATAGTCCGTCATTACATTCTGGTAATGCAAATAAACACCATCTTAACAACTTTTGATAACATCGTCAGGTTAAAAGTGACCGGCCCAGACAATATTAATGAAAGTTATTATTTATTCATCAAAGTCGCGTGCGTCAATTATGTTTAGTGTGTCTAGTTACATTGAGATATACTGTAATTAAGATTTATCACTACAGAAATAGATTAGATGATGCAACTTTTAATTCCTTTGTTCCATTTAACGAACTTGCTGGTCCAGAGGAGACAATCAAATGAGTAACGTTCATAAAAGTATGGTTATCTTCGATTTTATTTTAAAATAATCAGAAATTCCTTTAGTTTTGTATAAATGTGCAAGATTTTAACTGATAATCCAAACAAACACTAACGAACTTTAGATAACATTGTCAGTTTAAATGTGTCTGTCCAAGACAAAGTTAATGAAATCCATTATTTATTCATCAGAGCAAGGCGAATTATTAATGTTCAGTGTATCTAGTTAGATAAGGGACGGAATGTAATTAAGATAAGTAAATTATCGATTACAGCCCGCTAGTCCAAAAATTCGCCAGTAAGAAATTTTGATAGTCCGTAGGTTCGCTATTCCAAAAGTTCGGTAGCCCGAAAATGAAATAGGATTCGCTAGTCCGAAAATGAAATAAGGTGTACCAGTCCGAAATTAATAATTTTTTCGGACTTGTGGGCCTTTTTTTTTGTATTTTCGGATTAGCGAACATTATTTTTTTTTTTGATTAGCGAACCTTTTTCCATTTTCGGACTGGTGAACCTTATTTCAAATTCGGACTGCCGAACCTTAGGTTAGCGGACCTTTTAAAATTTCGGACAGCGGACCTTATTTCATTTTCGGACTAGCGAACCTTATTTTAAATTCGTACTAATGAACCCTATTTTCGGACTGACGGAACTTTTTTCAAATTCGCACTGGCGACCCCTCAAGTGTAGGAAAATACACTTTCGGACTATCGAACCTCATTTTGTTTTCGGACTAGCGACCCTTCGGACTAGCGACTAGCGGGATATTACCAAATATTCATCATTCATAGAGCGATAGGTGATGCAAATTGTATTTTCTTGATTCATTATAATATATATAAATATAAATTGTTTGAACATGAAGTTCTGAAATTATGACGTTTCAAAGTTTTTCGAAGCAGTCTGTTGACGCCAGCATGAACTTGAACTTAAGCATGGTCGTGAAGTTTAGGTATAAGAGACTCTATTCCTTATGTATGCCAAAATTGTGATATTTAATATGTGTAAATCGGCAAAAAGTGCAGTAAGCATGATATTGCGCCGTCTCTCTCGGAATACACCCTGGATATCAATCTTGAATACATAAATTTGTAATTACATTTTTATATGTTAAATTAATTGGTACGTACTTTAAATCAAATCTAAAAGCTAGACCAAAGGATTCTTTATTTGAAATACCTTTTTGGATGGGATGCAAAAGATTCAAGGTTCCCTACATTAAAGAGATATAAGGTTAAAAGGTAGTACAATTCACATTTAAGATCTTGATTTAGTTTGTTGTATTTTGTGTACAAAATTATAACTAGACATGACTGTGTCACTGCAGTGACACGGACCCGGACGCTGTTTTTTCCCTTGAAGGATTTCAGCCTATAGACACTTTTGATCGTTTTTGAAAGACAAAAAGTATGACACCTTAAACTTTCAAATTGGACATGATAAAAATGTAACCTTAATTGTGACCGTTGACCCCTAAGAAAAGGTCAGCTGATGGAGTCACCATAGGCACTTTTGATCGTTGGTTCAAGACGAAGTATTTGACACCATAACCTTTAAAACTGGACAAAGTTGAAAAATTGAGCTTCATCGTGAGTCATGACCTTTGACACCTAAGTAAACGTCGATCGATGGGGTCACCAATAACACTTTTGATCGCTGGTCAAAGACAAACAATTTAAAACCTTAACATTTGAAATAGCATAAAGTTGACATTTTGAACCCTCAGAGAAAGGTCAAGCGATGTGGTCAGCATTGACACTTTTGACAAAAAATGACACCTTAAACATTGAACTTTTCTTTTGAACTTTGACCCCAAACGAAAGGTCGGACGATGGGGTCACCATCAACACTTTTGATCGCTGGTCCAAGATTAACAAATTGAACCTCAACCTTTGAAATCGGATAAAGTTAAAAATTTGACCTTTCATTTAACCTTTGACCCCCAGGGAAAGGTCTGACGACGGGGTCACTATTGAAACTTTTGATCGCTGGCCCAAGACGAACAATTTGACACCTCAACCTTTGAAATCGGACAAAGTTGAGAATTTGACCTTTCTTTTGACCTTTGACCCCCAGGGAGAGGTCGGAAGACGGGGTCACCGTTGACACTTTTGATCGCTAGTCCAAGACCTACAATTTGACACCTTAACCTTTAAAATCCAACAAAGTTGACAATTTGACCTTTCCATTCAAGTTCTTTTGAACTTTGACCCCCAGGGAAAGGTCTAACGACCGGGTCACCCTCGACACTTTTGATTGCTGGTCAAAGACGAACAATTTGACACCTCAACCTTTGAAATCGGACAAAGTTGAGAATTTGACCTTTCTTTTGACCTTTGACCCCCAGGGAGAGGTCGGATGACGGGGTCACTATTGACAATTTTGATCGCTGGTCCAAGAAAACAATTTGACACCATAAACGTTGAAATCGAACAAAGTTAAAAATATTACCTTTTTATTTGACCCCTGGCGACCCCATGTGATCTCCAATAAATTATCATTAACCCTTACAAAACTAGCTAGTTTTGAAAAATCCTAATCCTGTATCTGGTTTTGGAGTAACTTTGTCAAACAATAGTCAATTATTGACTGCTACTTTAAGTCCATCATATAATTGACAAGCCCATTGACTAGTTTATTGAATATTGATTTAGATCAATAGCTCTATTGTTTAGATCAATAATTGATGTCTGCTGCTATTGTACTTCTTTTATTGACATCAATAAATTTCCAATAATTCATTTACAAATCCATCAATCTAATGGGCAATTACCTTATTGGGATCATGAATATTTCAGCTAAACCAGAAACATGTAGATGTGATTGACTGGCGACTATATTCGCCGTTAGTAGGCAATGAGTTAAGTAACAATTGTAGAGGGTCTCAAGACGTTTCACATCCATAAATTTGATGACCGTACCTCAAAATCCTGATGAGTTGAAAAGTTTTTCGTGAAAATCATGTTTTTGACCCCGTGACCCCTACGTGACCCCTGACCCCAGTGGGGTCAGGTGACATAAATTGGAGGTGACCCCCTACCACTGACAAAGTTTGGTCCAAATTGGTCATTGCGTTCCAGAGATGTAAGCCGTCGAAGTGTTACCGGAAAGAAAGATGAAACGACTCAAAAACAAAACCAATAAGGATAGGCATTTGATTATAAACAACAAGAAAAATCAAATCCAGCAACAATCATAGGGAATATGTACGGACGTTGACAGGTATAAATACGCTCTTTTTACTCATTGTAATATAATGCAACAATAAGAATCAATGGTTAAAATGTAACTAAAAGGAATCAGGATATTACAAGGTGGGAAACTTTCAATGAAAATCAATCAGTCTATTCAATTTGAGTTTTGCCTACTAGAAATCATTCAATCTCCTTTTCTAAAATTGTCAACACCGAAATAAATACTTGATTATCAAATCGAGCAAGGAAAACCGTAGCTGCCCCGTTGGCTGTTGTATCATGTATCCACAAAGACTCCTTTGGTATCGTGAAAGAAATATTTGCGTTTATTTTATTCTAACAGAATGCTGTCGTTTGCATTTGTTCCAGCATCAGAAAATCCCTTTGCGTTGAGGAAAGTAATACACCGGGAGCATTGAGCTACACATTGACTGTCTAGTGTTTATTGGTGTTGACTGCATTACCGTTGTATCATGTATCCACAAACCCAGCAAACACATTGGTTTGGTTATAATTTGGTTAGCTCCATTATGAATGTTCAAATTACATTCTAATAACGTTTATTAACTTGATGAATTTTTGAACAATATTAATAACTGTCATAAAACATTGTAATATCGTTTCACATAACGTTCAAATTGAACGTCAGCATAACATTTTATAAACATTTCCTGAACGTCTTATAAACGTTCTGATAACGTTCAAATTGGACGTTTTAAATTGTGTTTTGATGACCTTTACCTAACGTTACATAAACGTTTACAGTAAATATATACAAAACATTCATATTGTACGTTTACGGAACGTCAGATTGACTAAATCTTTTTACGAGATTTTTGTTTTTATAACGTTTTACTAACATCAAATAAACGTTCCAAACAAGATTTTCCGGTGCAATGTACCAGAAACGTTGAACCAACATTCTAT
>JXSR01S074257.1:44714-55139 GCA_000969725.1 Ophiothrix spiculata | reverse complement strand
GAGGTCCAACATGGCCGCTAAAATGGTGACAAAGATATTCTTAATGTCTAATATCATGAATAGTCAGTAGAAAGAAACATTAGGGGTTTCAACAATATCATTTCTTTCTCAAATAGTGTACTTCATATAATTTAAAATTTAAAGTGGCGCCCAAAGCAATCTACAAAATAACCCTCAAGGGTGCTTTTTGACTAACAGTGACATGTAACAAGGGCATTATATAACATATTAAATATTCAAGATAATCAATAAAAATGGCTTTCAGATACAGCAAATACCTTTACATGTTTACGTTTTTAACACGTCTAAAATCCAAAATGGAACCGATTTACTCTAAATTACAAAACAGACACCAAAATACATTTTCCACCTTAAAATTTTTGAAATAGTGGCTTAAACCAACATTGAACTAATGTTGTCAATGGTAAACCAATGAAAGGGCTGACATTTAAAAATGACCAGACAATTTTCTCAGCTTTTGAGTGTTTGAGCTTTTGATTATTGTGTCACCATTTTGGATTTTTGATTCCAACAACTCACTGTATCTCCTTATACAGGCTTATACAGGAGCGTACCGTTGTTGATTTGTGATGAATCCACATTTGATATTCAAATAAGCGCGTCACGCACGGCACAGCGTACACGGAGGTGCGTTTACACAGTGCACATAAATCGGCGCACTGTTCATCGCGCGTCGGGAACTTGAGTACGTGCAAGGATTGGCGCTTGGGAACAGTTGAAAACTACAAAGCAACAATCATTTAAAAACTAGCATTTTGTTTCAGATTCTTCAAAGTATTTTTATTGAGATGAGTTTCGTTAAATTGAAAACATTTAGAATTTAATTATATGTTTTCAGGAAGATTTTCGTTGTTGAAAAGTATTCAAACATGCTACAGAGCTGTTCATCACTAATCAACAACGATGCATCCGATGCGTCGGCGTATTTTTATCACACTCGGGTGGCTAAAGCCACCCTCGCGCGATAAAAAATACGCAGACGCATGGATGCATCGTTGTTGATTAGCGATGAACAACTCTGTAACATGTTTGAATACCTAATGCAATGCCACTCTAACACACATTTATGAATGAAAAAATATATTTTGGGTGGCCATTTTGGACCTCATTAAAGGGTGCTATTTTGGGATTGATACACGTTACAACATAATTTGGTGAGAAATCTTTCCGCTCAAACCACCAAAGTCATTATCATTGATTAGTTTTGAATGTGTTAAATGCTGTTTAAGGCCACTGTAACCACCTTTTGAGTGCAGCTTGTTATCAGCAATTGCATGACTTTTACTAGTTAAAACAATTATTGGAGAAGTATTTCTGCTGTCTGTGCTAAAGGCTGTTCCACTGCCATCCTAACCCTTTCGTGATTGAAAAAAAATATATATAATTTGGCGGTCATTGTGAACCTCCAATATGCGTTATTTTTGTTTAAAAAAATATAAACAACATAATATCGGTATAACCCTCAAAGTAGTTTTCCCATTGCTTATTTTGAATATTTTTTGAATATTTCATGTTTTAGTGACCCTTTTAATGTCAAAACAATCCATTTTTGCGGGTATGCTGGACCTCACAATGGGCGTTATTTTTTTTATGTAACGCATATTAGCAACATAATATTGGGTCAAATGATTCAGATTTAATCCTCAAACCAATTATATATTGCTTACTTTGTGTATTTCATGTTTTAATGCCCTTTTCTTACATCAAATCAACAAATTTTTGTAAGAAAATATGTATTTGGGCGGCCATTTTGGACCTCACAATGGGCGGGGTTTTTTTTATATGAAGCATACTAACATCATAATATTGGCGAAAATGATTCAGATGTAGCCCTCAAACTGATTTGTCATTGTTTATTTTGAATATTTCAAGTCCTAATTCACTTTTTATATGTCAAGTTGACACATTCTTGTACAAAAATATGTATTTTGGCGGCAATTTTGGACATCACTTTGGGTGTAGTTTTTTATTTAACGCATATTAACAGCTTCATATTAGGGCAAATAGTTCTGGTGTAACCCTAAATGTTTCTTTCTATCAATAACTCATGACATTAAGCGTTAAAAGAGGTGGTTTATTTGAATTTCCATAAAAATATGCTATTTAGCAGCGTTTTGGCGGCCATTTTGGCAGCCATTTTGAATTTGAAATTTGCATACAACATGGTTTTAAGCCGAATGTGTTATTTAGAGCCCAACAAGTCATTTCTCAATGATAACTTTGGGTATTTTGTGTTTTACTAGTTGCTTAAGGTCGTTTTAATGAAAATATGCTATTTTGGCGGCCATTTTGGCGGCCATCTTGAATTTTGAGACTAAGCTACTCCCCTGAATTTCCTAGCATGGCATTTCATATACCTGAGACATGGACCTATTCAAAAAACATTGCTAGAATTGGTCCCCTTTTAGGAAAGCAAAATCTCTTCTGGCCCAAGGACTAATCTCTTTGCACTGGCCACAGAAAAATACTGTAATATCCACTCTATTTTCTTCTGTAAAAGCGTTTTAACAAACCCTTTCATTTAAAGAATAATGTCAGCAGATTCACATATTACGGATGACGTGGATACAAGAATAATTCATGCACTTTAATCTTACGATTGATCATCATGAATAATCAGTCGATTGACGATCCAAGTAAGGGATAGAGTGCTTAAGAATAAAAATAGTTAAAACAGTAAGTCTTTGTGCTAATTAAATCCATACTTTTTTATTTTTGAAATAATATTTCCTTTATTTAAATCAATATTTCAATAGGCTTTTCTTCTTTGAATCACAAATCACATACGCTGAACGGATAATAATAACAAATAACAGTACAGCAGATCCAAATGAGAAAGAATAAACAACACCTTTTAAAATAAAAGACTATAAATAACTTTTGTAAATTATCTATAACAGAAATATAAATATACTGAAAAATATACGTTGAAATTAATTATTTAAATGGTAGCAAGTTAAAGTTGTGAGTGATTCGTATTATATCAGTAGAAGGAAAGATAGGTGTACAATGTACTAGTATCTAGTGACCTTTGAAGTAGATTGATAAATACGTTACCATTTTTTTTTTGTCAGCATGCTTTTTATTAATAGAAAGATAGAGAGAACATGAACGTAAAATTTCTGAAGGTTTCAGTTGAAGATAAAAGAACAGTATCAAATTAATCTCCTACTGCCTATATCTTGTTTTCAAAATGCACAACAATTATATACCGTAAGAGACTGATTAAGAAAAGAAAAACACAATCATCATACTGCAAATAAATGTAGCGATCAGAGCAGACTAAATGGTTTTAATTTAACATAACATCAACAGGATGTTTCTACGCAGAAAAGTTCCACTGAAATTCAATCGAGAATGTTGCCTTACAGCAACTGTTGGATCTTCTTTTTTAAATGTTCAGCATGGCAATACATATTTGTTGATCAAATCGAGTAAGGGAAAACCGTATCTTTCCTACGGGTATGTGTTGCGTATCTCTCATATTCCTTAAGCTATCGAGGAAAATATCTAAGTATGTATTATTCAAAGGAAATGTTTTCGACTGTTTTTGCTTCAGACAAAAAAGCACTGAAATCCTTCATGTTTAGAAAGGTGATGTTCGTCAACTGTCAATGTTTATTAGTTTACTGTCTTGAAACAACGAATTTTTAAAAACTACACGAACACTGCTTACCAACTTGCAAGTTATCTTTAACAAAAATATAATGTCTCACATAATGTATTTGTTTTCAAATCAGAAGGCGATATTATTGATACAAAATAGGACACATGACTATTGCATATATTCGGTAGAAGAAAACTACATTTAATTCACACTAAGAGCAAGAGCAATATAAATATGCAAACGCGGTATTAATGCACTATATCTTGTACTCTCATTTCGAATAATACTTCAGAATATCATTTAAAAAAAATGAAATTTCTGAATTGAAATCTCAGAATTATTCTATGGCTTATGGGACTGTTTTCGAATAATACTTTGGTATACCATTTAAATAAATGGAATTTCTGAAATTAAAATCTCGGATTTATTCTATGGCTTATGGGACCGTTTACTTTTGGATAAACGAAAAACATTACAAACGAGAACTGTTTAACGTAGCCTACATAAAACAATTATTTCTGAAGAAATCGATCCTCTGCGTCATATTATTGAAACTTACCGTATCCCCATCATTATGCATGTTGCTTACTTTCAAAATAAGTTGAAACTACCGCAATAAAACACCAGGAATGTTTGGTTAAGAATTGAGCGAACAGTTTTGATATCACCATTTAAAATGTTTTAACTGCGAAACTAAAATACTGAACATGTACTTACCTCAAATATACTGAACTTCCCTCATCTATAATATACTCCTAAAATATCTGAATATTCGAAACTCAAACCATCGAATGAATTTAAAGAAAATAAATGGGTGGCATTTTATTTGTTTAAGTGTTTTTGTTTTTAGCAATTTTATTTCCCCATATTATTTTTGAAATATGTGAAATTAATGACATTTCAAATTATATTAAAAATTTACGCCACTTGAACCGTTTCCGTGCACATTGTGTTAATAATTGATTTTTAGCGATTCCAACTTCTAAATTTAGACTGTTTGAAAATATTTTCTTTGCTCTATTCAATAGACATTGTAATACTTACTTTATGGATATATGTTTTACAAAACTGCTTACGTGTTTTTGATTTTACTTAATATCTACACAAGCAGAAAAACAATGCAAACATTATTGTGCACATGTCTTCTTCATGATTAGCAGATTAAAGATTTAAGCTTTGATTGGTTCGTAAATAAAACTAATTGGTTCACATAAATCTGCTCAGAAATGTTTCACGGACCGATGTTTTATTTTAATTTAAAAGTCGTACAATGTAGAAGAATACCCATGCAGTATAATATTTCTCTCTCATATCCAGAGACTTAAAATGAGACTTATTAAAATGACCAATTTGTTTGGATTTGAAAGATTTTTTAGATTAAGACGTAAATCTCTCGTGTGCTTTTAACTTCTGCAAACCGTATTGTCAATTTTATTTTAATCGACAGGACTTTTTTGAAATAAGTCCTTTCAATGTATGTATTATTTAAATCTCGATAAGAAAATGTGTCATTTTAAACAGTTTCTTTCATTTTCAAGTCTCGGGATTTTAGAGAATTTTTGAATCTAATAAGAAATGTTTGAGTATATCTATTTCTATATACTTTTATTAGTATCAGTTGTTTTCATAAGTGAAGGTGATATTCTTACTGTATACATTAAATGACTTGATTCAAATGCATTTTTAATGCGTGATCTGATGCATGTTCACCTTCGGTTATCTACAGTATTAGATTATGTTATTAGAAGACCATACATACGATGCAATAATGTAAACGACCAATATCTGTTTATCCACCTATTTGTATCGTACACACTCTAACAATATTAATGTTTCTACTAAGTATGAAGTTATTTTAAAATGAAAGCACAGAACATTGTTTCCTAGAAATTTATATTACATCAAACTTCAAGGGGACAGTCCTTTTCAACACCAAAATGCTTGAACGTCATGTTCACTCATAGATTTTGCATTCTTACACTCTGCGGACTATCACAAGTTTTGGCAATATTGTGATGACTATTGAATTTGTTTTAGAAACATCTTCAAAATGGTATCCACAGTTTTCTTCAAAAAAGCCATTTCTTTCATAATCTCAAAAATTTACGTAGCTTAAAAAATCCAATATTGTTCAGATATTTCCAGATTATAGGACCAACACTTATGAAGGAATTGCAAATGATATATACAACCAATGATAACAACAGCGATGGCAGCATAAATTAGTTTCTGAGAAATACTAATATCATAACTTCTTACAAGTTTTCAAGTCTATAATGATGCAATTTCATACACTCCACGTGCAACCTAGCCAATCAGAAGGCAAGAATATAATGTACTGCGTTCTGGTTTGCGTGAACAGCGTTTAGCGCGTATGGTTGTTGATTTCTTTTAAATTTTACTTTTGATTGTCATATAAGGCTTATTTTTTCAAAAAAAATTGCAATATCAATTTTTCGTTTGTGTATAAATGGTTTGTGGTTTGATAAAATTACATTTCATTTTACTTGAGAAATAATGCTCTAGTGGTAAGTATATCACCACTGATCAACTTAACAGACTTCAAAGAATACAAAATTGTGCGGCTCGCTTAATCATGAAAAAGAGGAAGTATGATCATATCACCCCTGTCATTCATGAGCTTCACTGGCTGCCTTTAGACTACCGAATTAAGTATAAATTAGCTGTTCTTGCTTTCCAGCACTTTGACGGTACTTTACAATCCTACCTGTCTGCTACGCTCTGCACTTATGAACCTGCTCGATCATTACGATCTTCTTCTGAAAGACTTTTGAAATCTCCTCGTGTTAGTCTAAAGTCAGCCGGTGAACGCTCCTTTCATTTTGCTGCCCCGGCTGTTTGGAATTCTCTTCCTAACAGCCTCCGTAACATTCATTCTCTTCCTCAGTTCAAGAAACATCTTAAAACTCACCTTTTTCATCAGGCTTTTCCGGATTCACAGATGTAACTTGTTTGTTTTCTTCGTTCGTGCACATTGAGATCATTTGATGATGCGCCTTATAAGAACCCTCCATTATTATTATTTATTATTATATACGGGGTAATTTTGTGTGTGCAATATTTCCATACTATTGTTATTTCTGAAATAAAATCTGAGAACTTTTAAATAATATGTTATTACAGTGACGTTTTTATAGGAAATGGGAATTGTTTAACAAAGCCAATAGTTTTTTTTAAAGCTCGATTGTTTAAGTTATATTTTTGAAATCTATCTTCCTCATTTTGAATATTGCTTACTTTCAAAATATCTTGAAACTAGTACAATATATCAGGGAGAATGTTTAGTTAAGAATTGAGCCTTTTAAATCAGCCTGCCGATATTTTGATTCTAAAACGATATAATGAAGATATACCGCTATCGGTTCTTATCTACAATATACTAGTCTAGAAACTATGATAAATACGAAAAGCAAATGCATTTAAGAAATCTGAGTGGGTGTTTTGTTTTGAACAATTTTATTCTAATAACATCCATTTTTGATAGAATTAATGAAATACGCGAAGTTCAAGACCTTTTGTATTAAGAATATTGTGGTACGCCACAAGAACCCCTATTGGAAACAAGAAATGGTAATACTTCATATGAATGAACAAATTATATAACATTTTCTAAAACAAGCAGGCAAAGAATATTATGCGCTCAGTCATCTCCTTCTTATCTTGCAGTATCTTGATATGACATATTTCCCTCGACCCTCGTTCTCGGGAAATAGTACATAGTCTCAAGATCACTTCGGGGTAATAGTCTTTACTATTGCCCTCATGACCAGTCAATAAGTGTATAACAATAACTTCTGTTAATGACCTGCATGAGCGTAATGTTTACGATAATAGCGCGTATCCTTTAAACGCAACAATACGCACACGCAATGATATGCGGAGGGTCGCGTTTGACTAAACGCAACGTGTAAGCAGTGATTGTACTGATCGATGTTTTTAGCAGATGACAAAGAAACATACTAAATAAAACTATGATTTTCATCCTTTTTTGGTCAAAATCAGTAAGAATTATAAAAATAAAATTACGGTTATTAATGCCAATAATAACTTTGCACCATCTTTTAATTCGGTCATTGATTAAGGGGAACTTTGGGGGTTTAGAGACAATCTTTGTGATGGATATACTGAATGTTGTAGGTATATGATAACAATACCCAGTGAACTATGGAAGTGGATTTTTATACGGTTGCCATGACAACGATAAAATCGAGCCATCAGGGAATTTTGCCCCGCAATTCAAATTTCCATAGTTCACTGTGTATTTTCATCATACACCTACTCTCCAAGTTTGGTTGTGGTGGCTTATTTTGTTCTATAGATATGATTGTTTTCTTGTTCAGCCAATCAGAGGCCTTACACGGTTACCATGGCAAAAAAAAAAATTGCGCGTTTTTTGAAAGTTGTCAACATGGGCTACAATATGTTTATATAGAGCACTTAGGTGAAGGGACCAGGGTCTCCTCCCACTTGTGTCACCTGACCCCTGACCACTTAAAGGTTACGTAGGGGTCTTTGGATCAAAAACTCATTTCAACTCATGTACATTACATGGTATGGTCATGGAATTTGGGGACATGAAATCTCTTGACACTGTCCACAAAGGTTATGGGGTGACGAAAATACCTGGGGTCACAGGGGTCAAAAATGGTCAAATTATTTTAAAGATCAGTAAAATTAAACGTTCCAGAATTAGTTTGCGTGCAAAGATAGATTGTAAAAAAATACTGAACACACGTAGGTGACCCCTGACCCTAAATGGGGTCAAAGAGGTCAAATAAAATAGGTCAAATGATAAACTTTGTCCGATTTCAACGTTTGAGGTGTCAAATTATTCGTCTTTGACCAGCGATCAGGAGTGTCAAGAGTGACCTTATCGTCCGACCCTTCCTAGGGGTCAAAGGTAAAAAAAGTCATTACAAAGGTCAAATAATCAAATTTGTCTGATTTCAATGGTTAAGTTGTCAAATTGTTTGTCTTTGACCAGCGATCAAAAGTTTCAATAGTGGCCTCGTCGTCTGACCTTTTCAAAGGTATATAGAAATTACAAATTCTCAACTTTGTCCGATTTCAAAGGTTAAGGTGTCAAATTGTTCGTCTTGGACCAGCCATCAAAAGTGTCAATAGTGATCCCGTTGTCCGATCTTTTCTTAGGGGTCAAAGGTCAAGAAAAAGGTCAAATTTTAAACTCTGTCTGTTTTGTCTTTGCCTGTTGTCTGTGTGACGAGTCAAATTGTTCGAAAATTATTTTGCTTGCATGGATAGATTGCAAATATTTCTGAACACACATACGTAGGTGACCTTTAACCCACAAGTCAAAATTCATAGGTCAACGGCCACAAAATGCTTCAGTTGAGTTGAAATTTCATATGTATGTACTTGAAGACATTCTTGTCAACATAAACGTAAAAATTATTAGAGATCATTAATGGCTTCAAAAGGGTATCACAGGTCAAATTTTTTAAAATCATGAAAAATCAATATTTGCCAAGTACAAGATAGCAGATTTATTCTACACCCGAAAGAAGGCAATTGGCAGGGTCCCTGTCCCTTTAGTGACAGTAAAGTTCTAGTTTGATTTGTGACCGACAAAATGAATTGGTCTATTTACGCAGACTACAATATATAATATACAGGGTGTCCTATAAAAAAGAAAACCGAGATTTGCGCCCTCTGTTCTTGGAAATGGTTGAATGATTTGGAGTACTGTTTTGCTAGATTAATGCACCAGAAAGTCCTCTTTAAAACAATACCAAATATTTCTACGTTGTTAAGCTGGTTGAGTAATTACGACCAATTTTATGAATTGTGCATTTTATGCCTTTGTACCACTTTTGGTAGAGTTAACTTCTTGATGTCTCTTGGTACCATTTGGTGGAAATTTGAAGACGTTGCTGTTAAGCAGGGATGTAAGTGACACAATGTTAAACGATCTGAAGAAGTGAAGAAGTGACAGAAATGCCTGAAAATTGAGTTAAATCGTCCAAAACTAGGCTAAGAATAAATAAAACAGCGTAAATTTTGACGGGCCTGAATTCGTACATCCATGTGTTAAGGTAGTCCAACAGGAAATCTCTCTTCGATAATAAACGGCAACTTCATGAAGGCTACGTATCTGTTCTCATTCAACAAGTAACAAAGAAAACATTTAAAAGATGAACTGCATCTTGCAATGCTATTAGCTGGTTTAAATAAAGCATGCACTAACAAAATTACAATATCAAGCTGATGAATGGTTTGAAATTCAATTTTAGGATTGGATTTTCCATAGCTCAAATAGGAAGCAAGTTAATCATGAAATCTCCTTTAAAAAACTTTCCTGTGTTCAATTCTACTCTCCGAGTTTAATATTCTAAATCTAGGAACAATCCGATATTCAGTCATCCAAAAAAGAGTCTTAAAGGAGTCCTTCTTGCAACATGGCTTAAACTCAAGCACACCATGAGCAAGAAGTTAACGCTACCAAAAAGTGGTACAAAGGCATAAAATGCACAATTCATAAAATTGGTCGTAATTACTCAACATGGTTATCAACGTAGGAATATTAATTTTGGTATTGCTGGAAAGAAGACTTTCTGGTGCATTAATTTAGTCAAGCAGTTTTAAAAATCAGTCGACCATGTCAAAGCACAGAGGGCGCAAATCTCGGTTTCCTTTTTTCTAGGACGCCCTGTAGAATGATACGTATTTCAACTAAATTTATGTATTTTTTAATTAAATGCACATAATTAAATCTAGAAACTGTTTCAATGTTTATGATTTATATGACACTGTGGTTT
>JXSR01S074255.1:39589-51619 GCA_000969725.1 Ophiothrix spiculata | reverse complement strand
TCAAACATAATAATCTCAAACATTTAAAAATCATTGCAGAAAAGATTAAATCAAATTTATCAAATTTAACACCACAGAATTTATACAGTCAGCTACAAGGTGATATATACGAGATGCTATCCATATTCATGATGTGAAAGAAACCCTACATTACACACAGTTGTGAAGCATTAAGAAATCCCAGTAAACTAAGCTTGAGACATCAGTTGAAGTTCTAATAGAACAACATAGTGAAAATAAATTCCAGTTGATACCAGTGCAACTGGTTTGTTCTAAAATCCCAGTAGAACTTTTAACAAAGATTCACAGTTGGAAAACCAGTTGAACTGGTTTCAACTGGTTTTTCATCATCCCAGTTGGAAGTGTTCCATTTTCCGTGACGGAAATTCTACGGCCAGTTGGAAAACCAGTTCAACTGGTTTCAGAGAGAAACTAGTTCAACTGGGATCAACTGGAATTTTGACCTGGGATGACATACAGAGACATGTGATCTATCCCAATGAAAATGGAACTTACAAGTGGTAATTTGTTAAACGGACTAGATTCCACTACTTAGAATTAAAAACTTATGGAAATGCTCTAATAAAGTTTGAAAGTGTAGTAAAATAAAAAAAGTACAAAAATTTCCGCAGAAATGGATCAAATTGAGAGAGAATTAATATGCAATATATCATTCTGTGATGCTGGTGTGATTATCCTGTGTTTTCTAAATCCTAAATTTGTACCTCAGATGGATTACATTCTAAGTGCAGATAGGATGCACGCCTGGCCAGCGACAACTAGTTAATGCGACATGATTGTGACGGTTTCCTGACGGCAGCATAATAATAATTGGTGACAGCGCTTTGCATACATATAGTTAAAAAGGCGCTATAAAAATCTTATTATTATTATTATTAATTAAAGTTGGTTGAGAATTGCAATTTTCTCCAATATTCCTCAAAATCATGGAAAACTACTGGTAGGTTATATATATTATTTCTATTGATTCACATAAAAAATATGTAGGTAAAAAATTAGCGGGAAGAATCTAGGCCTGTCCCTTCAAAATCTAGGGAACTTCACACTTCTATTTTTGTATTGGCTGCCAGTTTTTAATTCCTGTATTGCTTTAAAAAGTGACTTAATTAAGCCTTGAATCCAAAGCAACTTTTGGTTTCAGGTCAAAAGAAGTTAAGTTTTAGCTACAAATATTTTGTGTAAAGATATTGAGTTTTATTCATTAGTTTAACTCATGGAAATAAAAAAAAGTGATAATTTGTGCTCGTGAGTGAAAATTACATCCCACAATTTCATTTTTCAAATTTGAAACCATTCAAAAGTAATTTTTTTTCAGATTCTGTTACGCTTGAATATTTTATGAAGGTCTGTTCAATTGAAAACATTTAGATTGAATTTTGTTCTCCACAAATAAGTTTTCAGGAAATTTTTTGTTGTTTAAAGGTATTTAAACATGCTGCAGAATTTACATACATCCTCAACTCTGCATCCATGCATACATGTATTTCTAATTGCTCTAAAAATAAAATTACAAGTTCAAATTGGTTGTTAAATTTGCCAGCAAGCAGTTGAAACAAAGGGCTATCTAGCACCATCATTTTTATTAGCAAAGAGAGTAACCCTGGCTAACTAAAATTATCATATGCTATCATAAAGTGATGTGTCTGTGAGTCGCTCTGAGCGGCTTGCCTTCCAAATAGGACAGATTGTTAGAATTTTATTCCGGAGTGAAAGAGTTAATTGGGTACAAGGTGAGCAGCATTCTTCATCGTGTGTCCTCGTTTTTGTCCACATATTACGTAACATGTTACGCTAATTTGGGCCATGATTTGAACTCAGTGTCATCTCTGTTACTCTGTGGTATAGCACCTGCACACAAATATTGTAATTTGCTTTTTTCCGCTGTCAAATGCATTAACAACTGTAGAACAATAAGTAACAAGTGTTTTACACAACTGAAACATGCATTTACGCAGTAACTTTCATTTGTACCTTAAAGGGACTAGCCTAGATTCCACTTAGAATAAAAAAACTTATGGAAATGCTTTAAATAAAGCTTAAAAGCGTAGTAAAAATCCAAAAAAGTACAAAAATGTACACAGAAATGGCTAAAATTGACAGCAAATTGATTTGCAATATATCTATATATGATGGTGGTGTGACTTTCCAGTGTTTTCTAAATCCTAAATTTCTACTTCAGTCTGTATTTACCAGATAAAATATCAAATGAAGCTCTTGGAGATAAGTTAATAGATATCAAAAGAGAAACAATTTTATCAAAAATAATTTTGTTTGCCCATCACAGGTGTAGAAACAAGATCTTTTTAAGATTTGAAACTAGAAACACTTTTTCAGCCATTTTTTGTCACCGGCCACAAAAAATACAGCTGGTAAATAATTTCATTTTTCTCCTCTGTTACACAAATTCAGCGGAAACTACTTGTAGGATATGTTAGTATGATCATGTACTATCGATACATGTGAAAAAAATATATAGTTAGAAAATCAGCGGACAGGATCTAGGCCAGTCCCTTTAAAGCTTATGAAATATGATCAAAATTTATGCACTCTGATAATACCGGGTCTTGACACATACAAAATATATTAACAAGAACAGTAACTCGGCATCAATGTGTGTCAACAGTCTGATTGTGAATATCGATTCCCCTTCTTAACCTCACCTTTGTTTCTGTCCCCCTGATATTGTAACTCGTTTTTCTCCCAAAACAGTGTCATATTCATTAAAATCACAAGCATCAATTCCCCCTTATAACCTCCCTGGTCTCACCTTTGTTTTTGTCCCCCTGATATTGTAACTCCTCTTTCTCCTAAAACAGTGTCATATCCATTGGGGAACTCGTTGATGAAATCATGCGCATTAGCTAAGGCTGCCGCTTCCATGACCTGCGAGACAAAACAAGATTTTCCTTTATTTTGTAAATCAGCTGTATCTGAGCTGCAGGTATAGATCTTGGATGATAAGCATAGTTTTGAATTATGATGGCCATATAAAGCCTATAATTTCATTTTTGCAAAAGCTGCAATACTAGGATATTATTTTTCTGTCATGTAGGCCTATGAATTAGATTAATAAATTTGCATTACATTATACTCGTAAAATTTAACAAAATCAATGCACTTTGCTGTAAATTTTAATTGCTCTCTAATTTACAAGGCCCGCAGCATCAAAATTGACTGCGTGCGCATTAATTCTGTCTCATTTCACTCGCAACATGAAAGTTGCAATTATTTAGAGGTTAATAAATGTCCATTTCATACGTGAATGAACTGACACAAAATCAATGTACGCGCGTTAAATTTTGATGCGTCCAATTCACGAGGCCCGTAGGGGCCGAGTGCATTGGATAGCTATCAAAATTTACCGCTAGTACATTGAATTTGTCTCATTTTACGAGCATAATGTAATGCAAATTTATTAATCTAATTCATACACAACAGAAAAATAATACTCTATCTTTTGTGAAAAGAAATAAGGCCTTTAATATGACCATCAAAATCCAAAACTTCTCTAAACTAAATAAATATTCACCCGATAAAAACAATGAAACATTCATACACACAAAACGCCTGCCATGAAAACGGGACGAAACACACAGAGTGTATGAATAACCTGTAATCAATTGGCAAGCTGAATATATCAACATCCAAAGTGCACATGCTCAGTGTGTTTGTGTTTGTATCAAGTGTAAATCCAGCTTTAGACATTCAGTATAAATCCACTCCCTCCAATACCCACTGTTTTTTTTATTTTTACCAACACCCTTTTTGGAAGACACCCTTCATACTGACAATTTTCTGAGCCCACCTTTTTTTTTTAAATTTCATGAACTTTTTCATTCTCATGGAGGTATTGAATTTATTCTACTTCGGTTCATTGTTTTAGGCCTAGCTCAGCAATTTGTAGAATACATAAATGGCAACAGCATCGAAATAATGGTTGTTACATGCACAAATACATGTAACATTTGCTCAGTGCATGTAAATTTTTGCTTGTGCATTCAATTGTTTTTTAGCCCATTTTTGATGAATTGCCTCATTAGTGCATGTAAATTTCATTTTCTATTTTGCTCTATTGAATATGCTCATTCCGATTCTCAGTATAACATTATTTTTTAGGGTAGGCAACCCCTTTTTTCCAACCCCACCTTTTGTATCAAAATTATAAAAATTATCTGATCCCTACCCATTTGATATTTTTTGGATTAAGCGTGGAGTGCTTACAGTGGTACCTCACCTCAACATCCGTAGCATCAGGCCTTCCATATCTGATGTTTTCTTTCACTGATGTTGCAAACAGGACTGGTTCCTAAAATAAATTATATAAAGAGAAATGTTACTTCAAACTGAAAGCAAATTATATAATCTGATAATAGAAAATGTGTTAGCTACCCCGAGAACACATTAAGGGCACAGTTAACCCCTCATTTTCTGAAATATTTTATGCTTTGTAACTCAGCAACCAATAAGTAAATCCATATAAAAGTATACATTTCTAGATGTGAATTTTCATGTAGAAAATTATGGTTAGATCAGCTTTGACAAAAATGTATGATTTGTTGTTCTTGGACCACTATATTTGTAAACAACCTAGCTAAATTTTGAAAAAATAAAAGTTGGGCCTCTTGCTTTTTAGAATCTAGAAACATATGTCCTGGAACACATTTCCCAAATTTTTGATCTTTGACTTTCTTTTTGAAATATTGCTAAAAATAGGCCTAAAACAGACCAAAAATGAGAAAAAAATCAGAGATGACATAACACCAAGATTACCTTTGACCCCACCCACATAAGGTCACAGGTTTGACCCCATTCACACAGGAGTCACATGGTTGTTCCTACCTAAGGACCTTTTGTCTAAGTTTCATAAAATCCAATAGAATATAAGGAAACTGTGATCAACTTTGGTTAGGGTTAACAATGTTCAACATTGTCTGTAAGACAGCCACACACACCCTACACACCACCAAGTTAATCAGTATGTGTCTATCTGTCAGTCGTCACAAAAAGGAGAATCTGTTTACTCAAAGAAAAAATGGAATCACAAACCATCTTTATCCTCATTTATCGTGAAGTGAAGTAATGTACTTGCAGCATTTTTCAGATGCGAATGCTTCACTTATGTAACTCTTTGTAGTGGTATCTGTGTAGTCTATTTAGCTCAGTCATAGATTTATAGCAGAGATGACAGACTTGCCGCCATCTTTATTCTGGCATGGGAGTAGATTTTCGCGGTATTGAATGTACATGCATACCCACAATTTGAGTTCCATGGCTGAGGCCAGTTTATGAAGTTCAGCATCTCTGTTCTAAATCTACGAGCTTGGTGCAGTTGCAATGAGGTACAACTGGAAAATCACGTCGATCATGGTTAGCATGTGAAATAAAATTCTGGAGTTACAATAACTCAGTTCCAAGAACTGATTTCCCCTTAAACTACTCAGGCCAGATACAAGCAAATTTTATCATGGCGAGGACAAATTCTCTTTTTTTTTTTTTTTTGATAAATGTATTACTTTCAAAATTGTCTGTAAATGATTATATTTTATCAAGATGAGCAGCACCTTAGTACCAAGTCCTTAGCCTTTGAACTTACTTGACTAATGAATCCAATGCAATGTCCTCTGAGCCAGGAAGGATCTAATTTACTGACATCAACTCCATCAATTGTAATACTGCCACCTTCAATATCGTAGAATCGCTGTAATAATTGAGCTACGGTAGATTTACCTGCAAACAAATTAAAAATAAAATGAAAACATGAAGTAAGATCCTATTATAAACTTGACTCTCATCCTAAACTAAATTTAATTTGCTAACTAACATCAGTTCTCTCTAGGACCAGAGAGCTTCGAATTTGACTCCAATTGGAGTGTTGCGAAGTATCTAAGATTGAGATTTTTAAAGAATTGCAATCTTCATATGTTTAGAATTCCTTTGAAAATACCAGCGTTCAATATTAAATCTGCATTTTCAAATGTAGTCACATTAAACATGTGCATAAAAAAAAAGAACAATGCTTGAATTTCCTGGAGGTTAGCAGAGGACATACAGTCTCAATTGTTCCCGCTGAGGATTTTGACTTTCCGCCAAAGCGACATAAGAGAAAAAAACTACACGCCATTGCCAATTTGGTAAAGATCACCGAGTAATTTTCAATATAATCTGAGCAATACTGAAATAAGTGAACATTGTGTATAACCAAAACCCTGCGCCCTTCACGAAAATACGGCCTTAGCGGAAACAATGGTCACAATCATTTCTAATAAAAATACTACGTATTAAGACATTTCAATGTTTTGCAGTGACATTGGTCTACTCACCAGCACCCGATGGTCCACATATTGCCAATATTTTCCCTTTTGGAATACTCATACTAAACTCATCAAGGATTTTCTGAAATGAGAAATATTACCATATTTACAGATTTACAAGAAACGATTTCTTTGTTTCTTGTAAAATGTCTTTTTTTTTTCTTTTCAATTTCTTTTTCTTTCTTTTTTGAGTACAAATTTAAATTACATAAAATTATCAAAAATACGTTCATTGGACAAAATTTCTAAAAAAAATTTACAAGAGATTTACCCTTAATTAGTCTGATAAAAATAACAGCCAAGTTCCAAATATTGTGAACATTTTGTTTCATTCATTTAGCAAAGCTAAAAACTATAATTTATATACTTTTGAAAGTTCAACTTGGGTTTGATCTCCAACATCAAATGACAGTATAATATGTCTCCTGAGAGGTTAAGTTTGCCTGTAAAACATTTATTTACACCATAAATTGCAGGCTGATTAAGATAAATCATAATTTTGAAATATATCTGATTTTCAACTATTAGTGGGCAATAGTATTAATTGATAACAAGGGAGCTAGTGTGGTCTAGTGGAATAGCGCCGGACTCCGAATCATGAGGTCGCGAGTTCGAGCCCCACTTCATTTAAGACAAGACATTTAATGTTGATTGCTTCGTCGACCCAAGCGCATTGGGGAGCTGTTAGGGGAATATTACAATCTAAATTCTGATAGGTCTGCATCTTAAGATTCCGATCTAGTTGAGGTGAAATGATTGTGATGATTTGCTAATAACAGCGTAATAATATCAAGCTTAATATCAATAACTTTTTTTATCACTTTAGGAACAGATTCACGGAGAACCACAAGTACAAATCGAATGATTGAAGTATACATTAAACTTTACCTTACAAAGAGAGAGTGAGTTAGAAAGACCGTAGGATTGTTTGCTCAAAGGTGCAACACTGTTTCTTTTTTATGGGTGGGTTAGGCCTGTAAAACAATATTTTTTCATCGCCTTATCATATTTATAGGACGGATTTGACTCTAAGATATTTTGGTATGTTGTTTTTATTTCAATTTCTTATCACTGCCATAAGTACTGCTAGCACTTAAATAATGCAAAAATCTTGAAATGTTTGAAGAAAGTTTGGGATGTTGAATTTACTCGTAATATCGGTTAAAATAACCAAATTGAGGCTATAGTAAAGAATACTAATACCCCTCCCCTATCTGCCGCTCCCAGTTTATACACACCTGTCCTTTTCTGGTTGGAAAACTAAATGACACGCCTTTGAGTTCTACATCAGCATTTTAGGCAGTAACACCTTTCTCACCTGTCCATTCCACCATCCCCTTCACCCGTCTTTACTCCCCTAGTAGGCCCTATATGTGATGACTCACCCCGAAAAGGGGGACTTTGCGACAGAACACTTTTCACGATACAGGTTAAAATAGACAGCAAAAAATAATGAAAATAATAAGAATTTCCAGCAGATTTTCTGTTGTAAAATTTGTTCGCCTTGATCAATTTCAACAAGTAAGGTGTAATTTTAAAGCTTAGAAAATGCTGTAAGATGAAATGAAAAAATCAAAATTGATATCATCTTCAAAGCCCCCCCTCCCCCTTTCGGGGTGAACCATCACATATATGCACCTGTTCATTGTTCATTTCTGGTTGGATAGCTACATGAGATGCCTTTGAACTCTACATCAGCATTCAGACTGTATGCTCACAACCTCTCTCCTATCTATCCCATCCCTAGGCCCTCCCCCTGGTATAAGTGTGCCAAGGCTGCATGGAATTTCAAGTCAGGGGAAGTGTAGCGCACTATAAATCACCTGCATTTTTTTATTTATTTATACGCACCTGTCCTTTTCTGGTTGGATAGCTAAATGACACACCTTTGAATTCCACATCGGCATTGAGGCTGTAGTAAGGAATGCTAATACCACCATGGATGGGAAGGGATGGCTCCAGACACATATACTGTCAAATATACAATAAAAAGCAACATATTGATTTGCTATCAAGTGCATAATTTTCATAGATCATAACCCTAACTCCCAAACGCTTAAAAACTATCCAAGTCCAAATACGTCATGCAAAAATTTCCCATTTCCCATGGGATTGAAACCCGGGACCTCTCTCATCCCGATCAAATGTCCAGCTTCGGTAAGCCACCGAGAATGGCCTGCCATGGCAGCACTTTCGTGCCCATCTGTATCTCCCGTGTATGAGGTATTTGGACTTAGGCAAAGTTCTTGATTTTTGCTTGTTGGATTTTGTTAGATAGTGACGTGTTAGGGTTAAATATAAAACCAAGGTAAGCATTAACCCTCACAAGCATCCCCTGAAAAACAGTGATTTCACTGATGGGGTTTCCCAAGGCAAAATAAGAATTAAATAAGCAGTGCTGCTATGTTGTCAAGCAAATTAGGGTGCATTGATAGTGTGTGGGTACATTCTGTAATATCTATGTACAGATACTGCACAATTTACCTAAAGTTGATTGACTTTTGATTAATACTTTGGCTTGTACAGGGATGCAAGTCATGGTAGTCGAAATTTCCTGAAAGGTCTGCATTTTCCAGGACAAATGTTGGGAAAAGAATACTTTTTCATATTCTTCAATACAAGTTAAAACTTCCAGAAAACTTTTTTGAAATTTGAGATTTCTTGAAAACTTGCATTCCTGCTTGTAAAATAGACATAGTAATAAGGCTTGGCGTCCAAAGACATTCGCTCGGCTGAGTGACATTAGCTCTTGATATTTGCTCTGACTTATTCGCCAAAAAGGAAAGCGAATGTCGCTCTCATTGAGCGAACATCGTTCCAATCGATATGATGAAAGCGAATGTCACTTGCGCATGTTGTAGTGCTATGGTTATTAAATAGACAAACCCAAGAATATTCGGAGCAAATGTTGTAAAATTTGGTAAGCAATGGCATGAAATTTGTTAAGCAAATGTCGCTTTCCGTTGGAGCAAAGTTTTCTTGGTAGGGCGAGTGAATGTTTTTGGATGCCAAGCCTAAGCAAGATCTATAAAATCTGCAAAATCTGCTAAAATACGCTAAAGCACAATAAAAGGTTGACACGAACAGATAAAAAATGATAAACAAGTTCATAAGTTAGCAAACGATCTTTAGAAGTCTGGGACATTTGAACTAATTACTAGCAAACATATGAACAAGTTGACCAAACAAAAAATCAAACTAACCTCAAAAACTCTGCTACCAGCACTCATCCCCCGTACTGCAGATCCAAAGAGAATGGACAAGCTTGCCAGTGATCTTTGGATAGCCTGAGATGCTACTAGGAATGACATCAGCTGCCCAGCTTGAATCTCATTGCTGACTAATAAGTAGCCACCTGAGTATATCACACCCAATACAATTCCTGTAAAATAGAAATCATAAATGTACTTGATAAAACGAGATATGAGCAGAGTCTATTTATGACTAGTTTTCAATCTACTCCAAATACTTTATTTTCTTTTGTTCTGAATTTGCAAGATGATACGCAAAGTGCATGAATCAGTACTAAATAGCCAGGAATTGTAACGTTTATTGTCATTACAAACAAAGGTAATCTCACTCACAGATGTTGATGCATGAATCACACATACGACATGTGCTGCATTTGTTGCATTTATACTGAGTTCAGCTATGCAACACACTTTTCTGCATCAATTCACAATGTGAATAGGCACGCCTATTTGGAATTGATCAAAGTATAGACAGGAAGTGTCAAACAGGGTGTCAACGAACCTGGGACCTCTCGCATCCCAATCCCATGTCCACCTATACCAAACCACACGGCGGGTGCTGCCTAGGCAGCGATTTGGTCCCCAAGTAGGACCCCGTCTATGACATATTCGGACGATTTTGATGATTTGCTGTTGTAACCTTTTGTAACCTTTGGGAGCTTTAGGGTTAAGCTGACATTATTCTCAAAGCAAACCAAGGAAATTAAAAAGTGGAATTGGTGCTCACTCCATTTTAATTTGACCACTGTGCAAATTCAATGGATGGCATCCATCTCGGATTGTCGCTAATGGAAGGTGAGTTATTGAACCTTTTGCATTTTATGACTCCATGTTCCACTCTTCAATTTTGTTTGAAAATTGGCGTACTTTGATCAGAGCAAGTCGCAAGAGACGCTACTTGAGACACTAACATGGTTTGAGCGTGAAACAAAATGCACACGCTGTATACACGTCAAGTGAAGATTTACCTGATCTGTCTGGATATTGGGCCAAACTGGGAACATATCTGGAGGTACAATAACTCTGTTCTATGAGCGACAACAAGATGGCAGCAAGCAGAGCTTATCTAGTATAAGTTCTTTGATACGAATGCAAACAAATACTTTTCTGGTCATTTTCACCGCTAACGACATCTTATTTGAATTTACACTCATAATGCAAATTGAAACCATTTTTCTCAACTTACTTTGCATTGATGCAATTGGAGTTTACTTCTGTAATCAATCTATTGGTATTTCTAAATCCCCATAATACTTGGTGTGTTTACATTTGTGAAAGGTGTAAATTCAGCTTTATTGTACATACCATTAAGTGCAAAGTTACTTAAAGCCTGGAAAGCCCCTATACCAACACCAAGCATCTCATTAAGTGTTGTTGATTTAGCAATCTCCTTCTTGTATAATTCCTCTTCTTTCTCTTCCATAGCAAATGATCTGACTGTGCGTATATTGCTGAGGGCCTCATCAGCGACAGAAGTGGCTAGGGCTACCTTTAAAAAGATAGATACACAATCATTTACAAAATCACAAGAATTTGAAAACTTAAGTTATTAAAAAGAACAGTCTGTGTTAAAATTTAATACTTGAAAGTGGTTAATTGGCAGTTCCGCACCAAAAAAGTATTCCATGTCATAAAGTATTTCATTACCCAGGGTTGTAAGAGTCATGTAATAAAAAAAACCTACCACCCCAACCTAGACCTACCACCCCAACCTCCCTCCCCTGCGTGACATCACTAATACTAATCAACATATTCTCCATGTTTCAGATCGCCTTCAACGAGCTGTTCCAGAACCCCCCATCTTAGCCTTTAGACGCCCCCGCAATCTCCGCGACATGTTAGTCCGTGCAAAGATCCCCCCTTTAACTGACGAAAATGATTCTCCAATCCAGCATGGGAACTTCAGATGCAAGTCCAATCGCTGTGTCGTCTGCAAGGAACACTTGAAGGAAGGCGATACCTTCACTGGCAACACCGGCAACAACATCACTCACCGCATCAGGGGCAACATCACCTGTTCCACAACCAGTGTTGCCAAAACTTCAAAGCCTCAAACCGCGGCAAATTACAATTTTTACCCGCGGCAGGCGCTATCAAAGTAGCCCAATTATTTGAACTGTCAAAATGTAACCAATTGTCAAATTTCGGGAGCTTTGAAGTGGATCTATAGCAAAAACAACCTATTTAGGCATGAAAGCAATCAATATTATCCACTTACGAGCTCTGACGGAAGTTTCGGATAATCAATATTGATCTTCAATGATGTCCGACCCAATTAGGGAATAATTAATCCAATTAGTTGATGATCAAATTGCTTTACGACGTATTAAATGTTCAAAATCCCCCTGAATGAACAAAATATTGCCAAATAAAGCTGCCGCGGGCAGATGGTGGCAAAAGTAGCCCAATTTTAGGTCACCCGCCCAAGACAAATTTTACCCGCGGCA
>JXSR01S074255.1:26335-38584 GCA_000969725.1 Ophiothrix spiculata | reverse complement strand
TGTATATATGTTGTGCTTCTTGTCTGTTTTGTCATTACGCCTATGATTAAGACTTTGCTAAAGTCGAAATATCAGGCCCTTTAACCATACTCTAATAAAAAAAACCTGAAAAAGGCTGAAAATAGTGACAAAATGCTCAAAACATGCTAAAAATGAAAGAAAAAGCTGGAATTATGACTCTTTTGAAGGCATAAAGAGAGCTGAAATCAGCTTAAAAGTCTTCCTCTCACACCTCTTGTTTACATTTAATGTTCAATATTTTTAATAATTACAATACTCTTATAGTATTAATTTACTGTAGGTTAATGGTCTCATATCTAGACAAAAATGCACGCAAAATCCATTCGGGCAAATAATGCAACCATATCTTGTTCTCAATGTGTGGACGTACAGGTAATTTCAAAGTTATACTGAAGAGTTACATTGTCACCAAATTTAATATAGTTTGACATGAAATATTAAAGAGTAAATATGTGATGGCTCACCCCGAAAGGAGGGACTTTGCAGATGATATCAATTTTGATTTTATCATTTCATCTGTTATAGCATTTTCTAAACTTCAAAATGACACCTTACTTGTTGAAATTAATCAAGGCAATCAAATTTTAAAACAGAAAATCTGTTGGAAATTCTTATTATTTTCTTTATTTTTTACTGCCTATTTTCACCAGTTTCTAAACAAGATGGTTCGCGAACCAGTAGTCTCGCCTGCGTAGCGACCGCCTACTTAATCATCATTCAGTTGTGGGGTGGAGTAGGATAGGGTAGGAGTGAAGTTGGGTCAAGTACTTTCTATGGTATAAGTTTAATCCATGTGGGGTCAGGTGTTCATGAGCTGACCTTGACCTCAACATGACCTCGGATGACCTCATGTCAACTTTTTGAACAATTTTGGAAATTTGACCTCAGATGACCTTTTGACCTTGACTGACCTTGACCCAAGTACTTTCTATGGTCTAAGTTTAATCCATGTGGGGTCAGGGGTTAATGAGTTATGAGCTTGACCTCAAAATTACCTCAAATGACCTCTGGTCAACTTTTTGAACAGTTTTAAAAATTTGACCTCAAATGACCTTTTGACCTTGAATGACCTTCACCGCACCCCCCAAAAAGGCGCATCGCGGGTGCTAATCCCGAACCGCTTCATGTCACCAAGTTTCATTACCATATCCCTTAAGGTTTAGGAGATATACTTAAAATTAAAAATTACGCATAAATTATGCAAATTAGGTACTTTATATGCATTGTTTGCGTTCAAATTGTATGCAGCGCTAGTTCAGCTTCAACCCTTCCCACTCACCAAATATCATCTACATAGGGCATACGGTTTCCGAGATTTGCTCCGGACAAAAAATGTGGACGGCGGACGGTTTTAAGGAATGGTGTGTCTCTTACTGAAAATTTTTTAGGCGAGACAAAAAAGTCTTGGAATACGTTCATCAGGACTGTTATGAAATCATATTATTGGTAAATTGTGTTTTACAAGTCCAATTTGTTACTCACGTTTAGACGGTTTCGACTTCCGACGGAAGACTTCTTCAGTAATGCCAAATCTGTGACTGCGTGTATGAAATTCCTTGCAAAAATTGCAAGATGTCTTATATTGGTGAAACGGGTAGAGCATTCGGAACTCGTTTGAAAGAACATATGAAAGATGCTGATAAATTGGACAATAGGAGATATACACGTGCTAGTAGAAAGGAGTCAGTGGATGAATTACACAAATCTGCTGTCACAGACCATATCGCGGATAAAAACCATGTGATTGACTGGGAATCAGCTAAAATTGTCGATAAAGACTCTGATAGACAAACTAGATGGATCAGGGAATCAATATGGATCAGGAAGCGGGGGACCAATGTTATCAATCGTGATGAAGGAATTTACTCATTAAGTCATGTATACGACAAGCTGCTTACAGAAAGAACTTTGCACCCTAAGGATGAGAAACATCATTCAAGCCATAGGAGTGAAGCGGCCAAGTCGGCGCATTACTGAAGAAGTCTTCCGTCGACTGAAGACGAAACCGTCTAAACGTGAGTAACAAATTGGACTTGTAAAACACAATTTACCAATAATATGAGACAAAAAAGTGTTCTGTCGCAAAGTCCCCCTTTTCGGGTGAGTCATCACAAATTAAGTAAATACGCTCCTCTCAGCAAAACCAGTATTCTTAAATAGTGTATTTTTTGTTAATTTACCGAAAATCATTAAATAAACAAAAGTTTAAATTTGGAAACACAATTTAAACAGCATACAGGTTTGTACCCCACCGTGTATTGAACAAGACTTTCAGGTAGCAGTTTGATTCAAAATTGATTGTAAGTGACATTTCATATGGTTTAATAGAATTTTTACAATATATTTTGTTGGTTCTCAAAACTATCAAAAAGTGGGCAAGATGAAGTTTAAAAGAAAATTGCACATAAATCTGCATATATACAATACCTGTTGCTGCACCATTCTGGACAAACTTCGTAGTGAAGCACCAATAAGAGCGCCACCAAATACGATTCCTGGTACTGTGGCTAGCATGACAAAGGTTAACTTTTTGGATAAGAAGTACATGGATACAACAGAACCAACAGCCTGAAATGTAGCAAAGTAGTTAAACATTAATACTATTCTACCCAATCCCAATTGACAACAAAAAACTTGGGTTTTGGAATCTGAAGGTCTCCAAGTTTGACATTTCCAGTGTATCTTACAACTTAAACCTCATATGTCCTTTGAACTTGTTTTGTGACCTTTGACCTAATCAACAAATCAAGATTCCTGTATTATATCAATAAACCAAGATAAGTCCAATCAACATTAATTTTTTTTATTCCAATTGAGGCTAATTTGACAATTTCAACCTTATAAATTTTTATTATTAATTAATAATTATTAATTATTTTTCATACACTCTGCGTTAAGCACGCGTTGAAATTGTATCTAATTGGACAGTTGGTAACTTATATGCATTCATTAATCTCATCTAGTTGCACGCTGCGTATCGCGTAATTTGCGTTGTACAATTCCATCTATGTGTACGCATAACATGCTCTCGCTTGTATGGCAAATTTCATTTTAAAAGAAAGGTAAATCTAAATTACAATGATTAACATGGGATGATATTTCTTTCTATTTTCAAACCAAGGGACAAACAAAAATTACTTTACCTGAAGATATGCATTTTGTAAACATGCCTCATTCAACTAAAAGGTAATATAATGTTTCACATCTGGGGGTGACATATAACAGCATGGATTAACCAATTCAGATGTCAGATTTTTCATTTGTTCTAATTTGTATAAAAAGCCACCAGGTTTTACCAAGGACTAGTCTGCTAGTTAAGGCAGTGGTATTGAAGCCAAAAAGCTGTTTTGAAGGTAATGGAAGGTAAAGGAAATACAAGATCCATGATCCATGTCCTGTTCCTGTTTGTATTTGTGGGTTAGTCTAATGGCTAAAATATGTTGAGGAAAATACAAATAATATGAAGGGATTGCTTAAAACACAAACATATTGATGCGCTGGTGATTTTGAATTCAACAACTCACTGTATCTCCTTATACAGGAGCGTACCGTTGTTGATTTGTGATGAATCCACAGTTGAAATTCAAATAAGCGCGTCACGCACGGTACAGCGTACACGGAGGTGCGCTTACGCAGTGCACATAAATCGGCGCACTGTTCATCGCGCGTCGGGAACTTGAGTACGTGCAAAGACTGGCGCTTGGGAACAGTTGAAAACGACAAAGCAACAATCATTTAAAACTAGAGTTTTGTTTCAGATTCTTCAAAGTATTTTTATTGAGATGAGTATCTGTTAAATTGAAAACATTTAGAATTTAATTATGCGTTTTTAGGAAGATTATCGTTGTTGAAAGGTATTCAAACACGCTACAGAGTTGTTCATCGCCAATCAACAACTCTGCATCCGATGCGTCGGCGTATTTTTATCACACTCGGGTGGCTAAAGCCACCCTCGCGCGATAAAAATACGCGGACGCATGGATGCATCGTTGTTGATTGGCGATGAACATCTCTGTAGCGTGTTTGAATACCTAAATCAATAGTTGCTTACTCGACGCAAAAACACCCCTGGACCATGATGAAGAATATAAAGGGATACTCTATGGATCTTGTAACAGAGTCATAATTTCTGATTTGTACTTAAAGGTTTATTGAGTGTAGACTGGAAGTATAACATGGTTTAAGGGGAAGTATTGCAAAATACTATGTCACTGAGATGTTGAATAATCTAAACTTCTAAACCCGGTGTTGGATGCGTGTGACTAATTCCCTCCACTTTGCGTCGAGAAGTAGTCACACACATCCAACACCTAGAGATCAGTAATTTTCACCACTTCCCTCTAACCATGTTGTATTTGTATACTACTTTCCCTGCTAGGATGTAAAACACCCAAGCGCAACGCATAAATGATACCCACGCGGCTGTACTTGAGCATTAACGCACATGTGGGAAAGTAGTCAAAAATATGATAAGCGCTCTCTGCTATCGGACCATTAGAAAGACTGTATTGACTTATAAATATTCAAGAGGTGTAGTAATATCAAACAATATATTGTATTTACCTGTGTGGTTCCACGCAGCCCCTGAGATACACAAAGCTTAAATGCACTTTTGAAATCTTGCACATCTGCAGATAACCTGAAAACAAAATAACATCAGTTGGCATCAAAAACGTGTGGATGTCAGTTGAAGGCCAACAATTCCCCTTCATGTAAGCCACAAGAATTTAGTCTAAACTTAATCAAAATTTTGCCATTGTTCAGGCGGTTCTAGGTGGTCTTATCTAATGAGAGATGTGAATAAAGCCTAAAGCATCCTACCGTTAATCGCTCTCCTTACCTGTTGATCAATTCGCCGGATCCATGTTCATTAAAGAAATGCAAGAAGATGCAAATAGAGCCCAACGCTTTGCTACTATAACTAATCACTCTACTCACCAGTTTTTTAATTCTCCATATGTTCATAAAAGAAATCTATATCATATGTACCGTAATGAAAGATGCGAATAAAGCCTCAAAAATTCTTGTGGCTAGTCGCTCTCCCCACCTGTTAATTAATTCTCCTGTTCCATGTTCGTCAAAGAAAGCTACATCTTGTCTAACGAGGGATGCGAACAAAGCCTCACGCATCCTTGCTGCTAACCTCTCACCCACAGCTGACAATAATGAAATGTATGCACACGTAGCTGCTGCCTATAAAATACAAAACAGAATCAATCAAAAGCAGTTCAATAAGGTCCATATACCAGGTGTCCCAAAAAATGGTTACATGTAGAAAAATGACCGTATGCTAAAAATATAGTAGTTAGAGAAACGAAACTCTGCACAAATTATATTACAACCCTCTTCTAGATACTCATAAAATTATGATATCACAGCTTTATTAATTTTTGAGTTATCAACAAATGTAGATACCTATGTCAGAAACGAATTTGTTCAAAATTCAACAAAATAATAAGCATACACGTTTTGTGATATTTCAATGTACATTTTTTCTAAATGATCATGATCAGACTTTATCTTTATATTAAACCAAATTTGAAACAATTTTTAAGGAATAATAATAAATGAACTCTCTTTCAGTATATCTATTATGCAAATTAGGGAAACCTGCATTCCAGAATGAGTTGTTTATATTGATCCTGTCAATCAAGTTGTGGGGCGAAAGTTGATAAATACACATATGTGTACCGTCGCGGCAAAAGGGACCAGTTGTCGGCAACTTCCATTTTGCGCTAGAGGCCGGTAAAGTTGAAATATACCAAAATATGATGGGAAAGTCAATTTTCAGATTTTTGTGGAAATGAAATCTTTGAACCCTTTTGTATCCAAAATGTAAAGATGGTTAATCAAAAATAACGACAAGCTTGTAAAAAAGTGTGATTTTTATCGCTATGTCGAATCGTTTTCATCATGAAAATTTGCTGGAGTGTACTTCCGATTGCAAAATATGATCACGAGGGGGTATTCAGGCTTGCACATGTTCTGTCATGCAGTGCTTATGTTGATCAATATTGACTGTCATTCTCGTGATTCACTTGTGGTTCACAGTACAATTTTTAGCCAAGTTTTCTCATTTTTAACACAACTATCACCGTTCGAACTTGATTCTTAACAAATAAACGCCTTCGTAATTCACAATGAATAGTTTCAATGCGGACGAAGTGGCTGCAATGATCGCTATGATGAGTGCTGGTGTGAGTGACCAGGGCAGTATACCAGATCTCGTACAAGCTTACTTCACTTCTCCGGATGAAGATGAGGACGACGATGATGATTCTGATGACGACGACGAATGTCATGCCAATGGTGAGGCTGAAGTTTACGTCGATAAGTCTTTGGATGTAGAGGGTACTATGGATGAAATTGAAAACCAACCCGCCCCTGCACACCCCATGGACATCAGCGATGATGAAGAGGAAGAAATGGCCATTGCCGACCGTCCACCAGTCATTGTACAGCCAACGCTTCCCAATGGTGAAGGTACTCTTCCTGCACAAGACCAAGAACGAATACAAGCTCATCCTCTCGAAGAACCAGATGAAGAACGTCGTCGTGTTGAAGAATTTACATGCGAATGTGAATATTTCAACCTAGGTCCATGCTCTGCAAGATACACCACCGACCAAATCCTCAGTTCAAGATTGGACATGCTGGAGATGTCAAGAGGTAACGCAGATTTCAAACTTTTAACTAAACTGAAGCACCATTGATTCAGTTTCGAAGCGTTGATATCATGTTCGGTGTTACATTTTAACGTAACGTTCTAACTTGTGTCCACTTATATTTAACACACTGTATTGTACGTACGTGTTAGTCCTTTCAAGTTCCATTTCCCATCACTGCCAGTGTGAATAGCACAGACATGCAGGCATCCCAAAATTGTCTTACATCATACTCCTAAAGTAAAGACTAAACAGGAGAATATGAACGCTGGCTCCATTTCGGTTTGTCTCGGGGAAAAATTGTGGGGCTTGTGGGGCATCACGATGCACGAAAATTAATTTAGCAAAAACAAAAATAAAACAAATCACGATGCACGAAAATTAATTTAACCCCCCGAAAAAATAAATAAAATAAATTGTGAATCATCATTTGATATTTATTTGTGATACCATACTTTTTTAATTTTTTTTTATTTATTTTCAAATATGATGATACAGTACAGTTGTCCATCGCACTTTTTTAAAATTAAAATTTCCTAACAATTAATTTACATGTTAACATTTACATCAACATCTAACTCAACTAACTCTTAACAGTTATCATTAACTAACTTTATCCATTTTACAGTGTTGTACTGGGATTGTGCGGTACCTATTCTAACGCTACGTGACCATTGATAATTTAAGCATCACTCAGAAAATAACTTGTTTACAACTGACCAGATTTGTTGGTGTTCATTTAAAGGAAAAAAGGTAGGAATGTAACGGTAATATTGTAATCTTTTATTATTCTAATTCACCTCTGATAGCTAGACAAGTATGTTCATCATTATAATGTTCATCTCAAAAGTGTTTTTAACAAGCAGCTTCATAGTATCGCTTATTGCTTATTACCACAGATTAATTAACAGATTTACTTCATTTTCACGCAGGAGAAAGAAACATGGCAATATTAGGAATGATACGGTGCTTTACATCGCGGTCAACTTTCACAAAGTGCTCCAAGAAAAAGAAGAGGAACCGTAAGCAAACCCAGTCCAAGTTCACGATCGAAGGGGAACAGGTGTGTAAGCAGACATTTTGTTTCATGTACTGGTAGGTAAATTACATAACTGTGAATCCTCAGAAGTTGTCATCATTTTCACTCTTCAAGAAACAGCACAGACTGGGCAAGGAAACTTATGAGTATTCTCAACGTATTTCAATTATTGCAAATTGAATAAAAAATTTTAAAGGGATAGTAAGCCATTTTCTTTAGAAATAGTTGTTGATTTTCTTCAACTTTTCTTAAAAGCTGAATACTCAAACGTGTAAAAAATAAATTAGGAGGGATTGAAACGTGATAGAACCGCATGTATTCCCAGTAACAAAGCGTGCGCACACATGTACTCGTACGCCCCACAGTTCATTTTGTATTGGAATTATTGCCCCGGAACTTACTATCCCTTAAACAATTTGTATACGTCTTGAGCTATTTAACTTAACAAACATACTACTGAAGCATTTACTTAGTTAACATTGTGTGTATTTGTGTTAACTTTACAGCTTGTCCATGAAACGGATGAAAACCCTTCAGAGGTGGTACCGTGAGAACGGGTTGAAATCCAAACCGATGAAATCAGGAGGACGTAGAACACACCCAATGCGCCTACTTACCTTTGATGATATCTCCAGGGTGTATACATTCCTGAACAATTATGCCGAGGATAATGGTGTTGCCCTCCCTGGCAGAGTACCTGGTTTTAAGCATGGTGACTTGTCCCTTCTCCCTTGCCATGTTACCAAACAGGCCATCTACAAGATGTATCGCTCAGCTATGGAGCAGGCAGGTTCGTTTAACAGCTCTGGCTTTTTTTTTTCTTGTTTATAAGAAGTTATATAAATAGCCTAAATGCATGTCTTTTTTTTCTTGTTTATAGGAAGTTATAAATAGCCTAAATGTATGTATGTATGTATAGCTGTATGTATGTGTATGTATGGGGGTGTGTATGTATGTGAGTAGGGGTGTGTGCACGCGTGCATGCAGGGGTGTGTGTGTGGGGGTGTGTGTATGTAGGTATGTATGTATGTATGTATGTATGTATATATACTTCAATGCATGCATGTACATGCATGCATCTATGTATACATGTATCAAACTAATGATTTGTGGATTGATTTAATCCATTCCATTTCTTCTACAGAGCTCAGAGCGGTAGGATCGACGAGCTTCAAAAACATCTGGCTCCAGCTGTGTCCCAATATTGTTCGTGCTAAGCCAAGCACAGACCTTTGTTGGACTTGCCAGAAGAACCAGACTATTCTGGCAAGGTCTGCAAACCTCCCAGATGAGGAGAAACGCCTCAGATGTGCTGGGCAGATGGAGCACCTCGAACATGTGACAGAGGAGAGGGAATTGTATCGCGAGCTTGTGAACAAGGCAAAGCAGGTATTATTAATTATCTTAAAACTAAAAATGCGTTGCCCTCAGTGAAATATCTGAAAAGTATGCCTGGTCGGTCAGATTTTTCTAAAAAGCACTTAAAATTTGAAAAATTGGGTGCATTTTCAACATTTTTCTCAAAAACACCCAATCTAAACAAAATGGGGTGCTTTCTTGACCTTTATTTAAATTTTTGTCTAAGGTCGGTCAACGAGGACAACACAATTGTTTTGCTTCATACTTACATGTAGTTCATGTACATTTACTAATAACCATGTCCGTTTTTAACATTGCTTTTTTTAAATTGCTTATCTTTATTGTCCTCTGCTATTTTTTTCTTCAGGTTGGTGATGAGACTGGGCTGAAGCTGGGTGGCAACAACGAGGCTGTCATTGTACAGAACATGCACTACAGCTTCGACTACGCACAACAAGTTCACTACCCTGCCAACCCCCAACAGCCAGGGCCTATTTACTTTCTCACCCCACCTAAATGCGGTATTTTTGGCGTGTGCTGTGAGGGGGTGAAGCAGCAGGTGAACTACCTCATTGAGGAAGGGATGTCCACGAGCAAAGGTTCCAATGCAGTCATCAGTTACCTCCATCACTTTTTCACCCATTATGGGTTACAGGAGGTAAATGTTGAATTGCATTGTGACAATTGCTCTGGACAGAACAAGAACAGGTTCATGATATGGTATCTATGTTGGAGGGTATTGTGTGGTTTACACAAATCTATTACCCTTCATTTCATGGTGCCGGGTCATACAAAGTTTGCGCCAGATGGCAATTTCGGACTTCTCAAACGAAGATTCAGTGTTTGTGAGGTTAATTGCTTGGCGGACATTGAGGATGTTGTGCGTAGCAGCAGCTCTTCCAACATCGCACAAATTGTTGGCACCGAAGAGCAGGTAGTGCATGTTAAATCGTACGATTGGCAGCACTTTCTTGCCACCTATTTCAGGACTGTGGAAGGTATCAAGAAACTACATCATTTTCGGTATGTAACTTTTTTGTGTTCCCTTCTAAAAATGTAAAAATAATTATGGCTGAAATAATTATACTATAGCATTGTTGTCAATACAGAGATGTGCCTGGCAGTGGAAGCAATTATGTAAGAATGTATACAACCTGTCAGTAGAAATTGTACAGTAACCTGTAACAGTAGGAATTTATTATTTTTGCCATTTTATTTCTTTGCATCAGATTTGACAGTGATGGTGTGGTCCATGTGAAACGCCGTGTAGATGATCCATGGAAGCCGGTAACTCTTCTTCTCCAGTCTGGTAGAAGGCCATCAGCGTTCATCACTGACGATTTCCAAGTGCCACCTCCTGGACTCAGCGCTCAGCGCCAGAAATATTTATTTGACACTATCAGGGATTTTTGTATGACAGAAGAGTCCAAAGATAAAACGTGCCCCCGTCCTGCTGGTTCTTAATGACAAGATTCATGAAAATAATCATCCTGAACACAATTCAATTTAAATTCCTTTTTTTGACAGAAAAGGATTTTACACCTATCACCCTATTCATTAAAATAAACTCGGTTGTTGATCTTGCTGCATCCTAGGATTCTTCTGTCATACAAACCTCCTCAAATGTATCCAATTATGAATCTTTTTATGGCAGGCTACACAGAACGTAGCATATTGACCAAGTTTTAGAGAGATTGTACACATAACAGAATATATGTTTATTATGGCCAAAGTTAATGAATGGGGAATATCTTGATAAAAGAGCTATGTTCATAAAGTAGTTGTGAAAGTTTCTTTCATGGCAGGCTACCCAGAAAGTAGCACTGACACTTAAGTTTAACAGAGAATGTGTACAGTACATAACGGATGATTTTTTTATTATGGCCAAATATGACTTTTATTTTTTTTCATGAATGTGGTGTTCCCGGCCCAAACAAGTTCTGGTAGTCATCTCAAAATACTTCTATTTCTGGTGCTATATTCATCAAACAGTCATGAGTGAGTTTTGTTTGCCTTACTGTTCACCTTATGACTAAACAAATGAATGAATAAATAAAAAAATAAAAAAATAAGTACATTAAACAAGATTTTAATTTTATGTGGCCATTTTTTTTCTGAAATTCACCAGCTGATAATTTTCATTTGTGCAAGTTACAACAGAAAGGCTTAATGCATGTTTTGCAAATATGTAAATTTTTGCTGTATATAAATACATAGAACATATATTTTTTTTAATTATGGCCATATTCTGATTAATTAATGGTCACAATTAACCTCCATATTTTAAAGAAGTTTCTTTTAAAATGTATCAAAACATAATAACATGTGTTACTGGTTTCTTTTTGCTGTGTGTCTATTCCCAGAATCATGCAAATCTTGCCCAATCTATTATCATGATTATTACTGCCAATTACAGTTAATAATTAACGGCTAATTATGGTAATTAATTATGCAATAATGAAACATGATATTGAGTCCAAAAATTGTTACTTTATTACTCAAGGTATCGTCTTCCATTGAGCCAAATTTCAAGTCGATAAACAAATGGGAACATGGTGGTTGCTATGGAGATTTGCTCATATTCTATTCAGACTGCACACAAAATCGAATGGAAAAACAGGCCTACCTTTAACAGCCTTTTTCTCACAAACTAGTTTTGACAAACGGTTATGAGTACGATTTTATAATTTGCCATAAATCGTCAACCAAAGCTCCGATTTGCATGATTTTGGTATCATTAAAAAGGGAATTAAATGAGCTTTACCACCATATGAAAATCTCCAGATTTTGGTATTGACCCAACTGGACCCTTTTGCCGCGGCGGTACACATATATTAATACTCAGACCTATTGAAGTTGTCATTGTGTTATTTATTTGTTAGTCGTGATACTCGGCCTTTCACTATTACGTAAAAGCACTGAGATGGATCTATAATTAATTGGGGTAATTAAATGCAAGCACGCTTAAGCAGCGTTCAGACGGTCGGACTTAAGTTGCTTATGACCGGTCATAACTTGTGTCGGTAATACTGCCCTAGCACGACTAAAGGACGTAAGTGACATGTTTTATTCAGTATCGTAGTGGTTATGTAACTTCCCCAGTAACTGGTTTACGCACATTCCTTGACATCGGTGTATGCTATACTTTTATATGGTGATCAGTGC